>JAGDQP010006080.1:52701-74447 GCA_022664845.1 Lepisma saccharinum
AATGTAATTGTATAAGAAGAGTTTAAAAGGTAAAATAACAGAGGTATATAAAATTTTGCTTTACTCTCCACTTCATCTGTCCAAATTGACAAACTCAGATCAAAGTTGAAAATCCAAGAAACTGAAAATAACTGTGAATCTGACATTGACAATTGGACAGAGTTTTGTCTTGAAACAAATTTCGTAGTGATTTAGGGATACTCTTGTTTCCCAGCACTAATACGAAAGAAGAGTTACAACGCCTTAAGAGTGCTTCAATTCGTAGGTGTAGAAATTGGAATAATTGGAAAGTAGAAAGTAGCATGTAGAAGTAAATAAATTGATGGTAATACAAAATAGTTGGTGTTTTTTAGACGAAGTTAATGAAATACGTCAGTACTACGTGGTAGCATTTCATGTAATACTAATTGCTTCTAATAATAGTTGTCACTTATTATTAAAAACGGAAAACGACAAAATAACACACAATAGAGTGGAAAAGGTAGATTGTACCACAACGAAAGATACTGTGTGTGTGAAACTATTGGTTTAAGTGAAATTAGAATGCCTACTATAAATAATATTAAAACGCAATTATATGAGTTGGTGCTTTTGCATTACTAAACACAATTAATTATGCACAAGGGCTGATCAATAAATAACGCACAGCTATATTTTCTCGTTACAGGTTAGTGATCTGGGACGTGAAACTTGCACTGAAAGTACTTTGAAGTTCCTTCCGTAGTTGACAGTTTTCTGAACAGTATCTCTATCAGTAGAAGAGAGAACTACTGACCAAAGATGGCGCATGTGTTACAGTCGTCCACGTATGAAGAACAGAGAGCTGTTGTTCGTTTTTTGTGGGCACAAGGCCGAAACCTGAGTGAAATTCACAGGGAGATGAAGTGTGTGTATGCGGAAGACTGTATGGATCGCAGCAACTTCAGCAGCCTCTGGCGGATTGCCACGTGCCAGGCATCCTGGAACAGCATCCAGCGAACAGAATGTCACGGCCATTGACAAGACGATTCATTCCGACCGAAGCATCCAACTTCTCACATTGGCAAACATGTTCAACATTTCGTATGGCACAGTGTATGACGTGGTTCATGACAGCGAATGATGACATGTCTGAATCACCTGACACGGTACGCTGCAGAGGGAGAACCTTTTCTGGAAGGTATCGTTACAGGTTATGAGTTATGGGCGTACCACTATATGCCTGAAAGCAGGAGGTCATCGATGGAATAGAAACATCCCAATTCTCCAAGAAAGAAATTCAAGGTGACTCAATCAGCAAACAAAATGCTCGTGATTTTGTTCTGGGACATGCAAGAGGTTGTACTGGTGGAATTGCTTGAACGCGGGGTCACTGTGAATGCTGTATCGTATGCGAAAACATTGGTCAAGTTGCATCGTGCTCTTCGTGACAAACGTCCTAATGCTGAAACTGTCAAACTCCTTCATGACAATGCACGTTCCAATGTAGCTGCTCCTGTTCGTGCGCAACTAAAGAATTTTGGGTGGGAAGTGCTCCAGCATTCGCCGTATAGTCGGGATCTAGCACCGTTCGATTATCATCTTTTCGGCTCAATGAAGAAATTCTTAACCGGGGAACATTTAACTTCCGATGCCGAAGTCAGATCGGCTGTCTGCAGAAATTTGGAAGTAAAATAATAACATTGGCAAGCACTAAATTTAAATTATACACAAAAATTTTGAAATTATATAACTCCCAGATAGTAAATGCTATTGGCACCTATGAGTCCAGTGTATGGGATAGGTTGCAAGAAAACAAATCACTGGCGTTAAAACTTAACAGAGCTCAAAGAACCATCTTACTGCGAATGTCTGGAGCATATAATACAACACCGGGGAAGCCATAAATGTCATTCCGGGGATAAGACCTTTACATCTAGAAGCAATCAAAATGGCAGCTCAGTATTGGATAAAGCATGAAAACCAAATAAGAGCTACGGAAATTTTGCGGGAGATTCCACAAGATATAAAACACATTGATAATAAAATAAATCAAATTTGGCAAAATTCCGGGAGATCGAGAAGGTTGTATGGAATTGAACAACGTTTAAAATGGACCAATTTAATCCAGATAAGGGCTGGATGCATTTCCTAAGTGGACATGGACCATACAAATCGAAATTACATGAACTAAAGATAGTGGAATCCCCCGAGTGTTCTTGCGGACAACTTTCAACACCCGAGCATATGGTCCACCATTGCCCAGAAAATCAAGTGAAGGCGGATGTAACTGTTGATGCTCGAATTGTGGATTTGAGAAATGAACTAAAGAACGTTTACATACACGAAATAATCGAAGATGACATCAAAAGAACCTCCCTGGATATGTTGGATACCATCATCTCATATAAGGAGAAAGAAATCTATATGAGGAGAATGAGGAGGAACATATATGACCAGGAATGAAGACGGGAAACAATGCATATTGTAAATAATGTAAATAACGTAGTCGAAGAATGTGTGACGCGCGAGACCCGGGTACCAAGGGGAATACGCGGTGCGGGAGAAGCGGAATGCGGGAAACTCACATATTAGAATTCACACGAACTTTGTGGATTAAACATCTCTTCCACGGCTGTGGTTCTTACAAAATTGTGAGGACTCAACGCTAAATCGCGAACCGAAACGGGTGTGCCCCGAGGCCAGCCGTCTAGCGTTGGGGTAGTGCGTGAGTGCGAGAACTTTCGGGATTAACGATTTACTCATCCGCGAAGAAACCCCAGTGCCTGACCACCACTCCTATGGATATGGATGGTAAGCGGAGTACCGAGGTAACTGGATTGGCAAAGTAAACAGTGATGTGCAATTTGAAAGAAGTGTGAAGTGTAGTGTGAATGTGCGGTGTGGTTGAAGATTCGGCTGTAAAGAAACTTCCAGGATAGGCCCCAATCTATACGGATATGGAGGGTGCGTCCTAGCTCCCTGGAATGAACTTTAACGGCTGACTTCCCTGGTGAGAATGGATGATGAGAGTGAAAGCTAGGTTAGCATAGTTAGGGATAGCTTAGAGTAGATAGGTGAAGGATAAAAATTAAAATCTCATACGGAGCAATTCATAGGGTATTAATTAAATGGAAATGGAAACTGTTATTAATACTTATTGTGATAATTTGCTGATGATAATTTTTATTTTGGTTGAAAATGTATAGATAGAGGAACTGAAGTCCATATAAATGAATGATTGTTTAGTGTCCTTGTATTTTGTATTTGAATTGCTTCTATTTTAGAAATATTTTATTTATCATTAATGAGTAGATTACGGAAAATGAAGTATAAATATTTATGATAGTTATACAGATAGCACAGTGCGGGAAGTGTTTTAAATAACGTAATTTTAACCGTATAAATAAAAAAACTGATACTAACAATAATAACTAGACACCTACAGTATGTAAGGACTAATAATACCGATATATAGGATTAGTAAGGAAGACACTTAAGAAAATACTGAAGTCACAACACAAAAGCAGGAATTAATAAAGTGAAAAACATTAATAAAAAATAGTAAAATTTAACCCAAATAAATAATAAAAACTTAATACATTAAACCACTAACACCAGTGTACTTAATATATGATTGTATTTTGTCACAGCTCAGGTCCATGTATGTACGTATTGTAAACTGAAATGAAAAGAAAAAAAAAGAAAAGAAGAAATTCCCCCACTCGCGGAAAAAGGGCCTGGATTTGCCAGCGGGAGCCAGGCTAAAAGAACTTCGCCGGCCCCCTCTCTTTGCTATTATTTTCTCTTTTTTATGTAAACAATACCTTGAGAAACAACAGGTTCTGCCGACTCCGTGCTTCGGCGCCGTGTCAGGGGCCGAAGCAGGGAGACGAATACCGGGGATGGCGTGACCCAGTCCCGTGGAGAACACTTTTAGTTCGCTGCATTTCAAATGCGTGAAGCGGGGCTGAGCCAAGATGGCTGAGAGCTAGAGGTGGTCAGAGGGTCCCAAAATAAAAAAAAAATGTCTGCAGGTGACTCTACTCACAAAAGACGGACTTCTATGCACAGAGTATTTGGAAACTTGTGCCACGATGGAAGAAATGTGCTGCTAGACTTGGAGACTATGTTGAAACATAATGTAGACATGCGCCTTTATTTTGTATATATTCTTAGTGTGTTACCTATTATACTTTCTTCTAAATCAATTGTTGTGTGTTACTTAATGATCCACCCTCGTATTATGTGAGAGCAATAACTGTTTAATAATAGAAACCAATTACTATGTATGAGTCAGTAGATTTAAATATGTGCACCGCTTGAGATACCAGAGCAATGAACAATATATTCGCACCATAAAGATCACTATATATGGGGCAATTTGTATCACACTGTCAGTGATTCTGCCTGACTCACCAATAGGGGACACCCCTAAATGTTTGAAAACGAACCCAAAGTGTTTAAAGAATCTAGTGAATTTGGGAAACGTGTGTAAGGAACTGTTTTAAAAAACAAGTTTATCTTTATACCCCACGAGAAAATGTATTGGGAAAAGGAGACCCGAGTGAACTTCAGTCATTTCAAGAACAGAAATGGTTCACGAA
The DNA here is from genome assembly GCA_022664845.1 of Lepisma saccharinum. Lineage (NCBI taxonomy): Eukaryota > Metazoa > Arthropoda > Insecta > Zygentoma > Lepismatidae > Lepisma > Lepisma saccharinum. Next base: position 57,267 of record JAGDQP010006080.1, read on the forward strand.
TAAAAAACAATGGACATTCTCTGAACTATTGTGAGGGACGTTTTACTCACTAATTTTATAAACAACTGAGCGATATTCACAACACACACAAAACTTCTCGACCACTTAGGAAACACACATGTAGTGCATATAGAACTCGTTTGTGACGCACATATTGACGGGCACAGAACTAAAGCTACAATATTTTTACAATTTTAACTTCACCTTTGTAGAAACAATATGGAATGATCACTAGACACTTTAACAGTTAACACACAGTTCATCAACAACATTAACTAAAAAAGTGAGTATAATAAACAAGAATGGGACACAAAGTAACCAACATTGTAGAGCACACGAAGTTAAACCGAATACTAACGCGCTTTTCATTCACAGGGTGCGAACTTTATCAGGAACCTTGGACTAAGGGACGCTTTGCTCGTAGCCTCACAGCGAGGTCCAAATATATTATTAGAAAGACTTAATGGTGACCATTATGGCATATGCACAGTTCCAGGAAATACAGACCCTATTATTAATCCCCGTGAAAATCTAGAGTAAAGAAGGAAAGTCCAAGAGTGTGAAAATGCAAGGAACAGGAGAGTTGAATGGAAGAAAAACTTTCCTCTTCACAGTAGTGCAAGTGTGAAAAAAGTCTGTGTGAACTTTGTTGAAAAGAAATACAAGGAAAAATAATATAAATTCTTGGAAGAATTCTGAAAGTGTAAAATTAATAATACTATGTACGCGATCCGTTAACTAATTGTTCTATTTATATGTGTATATTTACGTGAAACCAGGGAAGACTCCGAATTTTCGTTCAAATAATGTTTACCAAACAAACGAGACATCCTAGCATAATTCCTGAAAGGTGTAATAAACTTGTAATATTTGTCAGGAGACAAACCCAGGTAATCTGAATACAGAAAAGAGAAAACATACAGGATATAAGAAGTCTATCAAAGTGTTCAAATAGTTAATTCTCAAAATTATTCAAATGATAATATTAAAAATATGATTATATGTAAAATTCATCATACAACTGGCGACAAAAATAATTATTTTCTCTAATATCTGATTGCAATCTGGTGTCGATCCGATATTCAACTTCGTCAGAGTAACAGACGGGACTTAGGCAATGTTCTATCCTGGCAGCGTCGGCTGCATTCATTCTAATAATGCGCTGAAAATTCTTCGTTTGTCCCGGGTAACCATCGAAGATTCTTCGCTGCTCTGTGCGTACGTTGTAAAACCTTCTCGTCTCTTCAGGAGATGCATTCTTAAGTTGAGCCTCTGTTAAAACCTCGTATTTGGGCGCGCGCCTTCCATCTACTTCGTTGTCGTCAATAGGCCCCTGTTGCCTCTGACTCGACACACGTTGCGCTGCTCTTCCCTGTGTCCTTACTGGTACACATCATCTACGAGATTAGCGTTTCCCGCTTAAAAAATTTTATCTTGCATCGCATCGTCCTCCCTATACTGATAACTTTGCGTCTCTTCAAGCAGCACAGCTTGTTCTTTGAAAACGTCTTCCCACGTCTTCTCTACGTCGCTGACATTCTTCAATTCGCCGCTACACCTGTTTTTCTCTTTCCTCTTATTCAAAACATTCATACCTGTGTCTAATTTTGGATCCATAGTCGTCTTAACTTTCACCTTAACCATAACTTCTTTTATCTCCATCGCCTTCATGCCTTGCGCTAACTTCAGGTTCCTTGGATTAATCTTTCTTCTCTCATCCGGGTCTTTGTAACTTCCAAATGGTCTACTTTGCGATCGTGTTCTGTCGTTCCATCTGTCCCTGTGATAGAATCTTAGAAATAGTAGCAATCTATTTTTCCATCTATTTCGGTGATAAGGTCTTCCAAATCGTGTTCTTCTGTTTTTTCCAGCTTAGTCTGTGATACCATGTTCGAAATCGCGTCCTTTCCCTTTCTTTCCATCTCTGTGATAGAATCTTCGAAATTGTATGCCTCTACTTTTCCTTCTGGCTCTGTGATACAGTCTTCGCTCTTTAACCTGTCTCCTCTCCAACGATGGGTACTCCTTCCTGGCGTTCACTCCAAGCTTCTCATCGGACGAAAACTTCGTTGAATCAGCTTCTACATCATGTCTTTTTTCCATACCGTGATTGCTTTCTTACAGCCGTGGGGATCTTTCCAAACTTCTTGTAGTCTCATCCTTTTCCTCAGTTCTTTGTCTCTCGGTACATCTATCCTCCTTACTCTGGGACTTTCTTTTCCGACTCCTTCGGGCTATGCCTTCATAGTCGCTGTCCACTTGTTCATAGGAATTTCCACTATCGCTACTCGGGTTTCTCACATCTCGGTTACTGTTTGGGCTACGCTTCAGGCGGACGGGCGAACGACCTACTTTCCCACGCTCTTCGCTCAATCCGATCGTCAGACGATCGTAACTCTCATCTCGGTGCTTGTTACTCTCTTGAATCTTCATATTGACCTTTGGCTAGTGCTTCTTCTTGACTGATACGATTCTCTGGTTGCGCAGTATTCTTTCTCGTTACGCTGTGAGGTTCTTCGCTCACGACTTTCTTTATCATATTTGACTGTTTCTTCTCCCCTTTGACCAATGTGCTCCGACATTTTCGGTTTACTACGTAGTTCGCCATTGACTTCGCCTTTAATGGATTCTATTTGATATGTCCTTTGCTCTTGTATAGACGCTTTTTCATATTGTTTACTTATGGTTATTTCATTCTTTACTGGCAGTATTACTTCTTTGATCGCTGTCATACTAAGACTCTCATGGCTTGACTTTTCATACTGGCATTTTGCTTCCGCTTGACTATGATTCTTTAATTGGATTACGCTATCTACTACTGTACATCATCATCATATTCTACTTCATTATCCTGTTTGTCCATTTCTTCTTCAACATCATCCATATGATTCGACATTTCCGATTTACTCATTCTTTATTGGTAATATGACTTCCTTCTTGGTCGACGTCATATTTTCATTGAATAACCTTATTTCGTCTTTTAAAGACGTTAACTGCTCTGCCACTTGATTTTCAAAAGACGTTATTTTGTCACTAATTGAGGCATTTGACGACTCCATGCGTTCTAGTGTCTCCCTATTTGACGACTCCATGCGTTCGAGTGTCTGTCTACGTGACTTATCCATGTTTGCGGTTTGCTCGGTTATAAGACCTTTCAGTACCTCCAACATAAGGCTGAAATGCATTGGCTCGCCCGGTAGAAGACAATTTTTCATGGTTTACACTGGTTCTTCCTTGCATTTTTCACATTTCCACGAATCCTTTAATGAATGGATCTTACTTTCAACTGGAACCTGCTTACAACATTTACTACATTGGGTCGTGTCACCGACTGCTTCCTCGCCATGACTACGATCTGCATTTACACTATTTAAAAACGGTTCCTTGACTTCCTCCATCGTTTGGCCCGTTATACACGACTGGATTATCTTTTCTATCCAACTCTCTATGACGGACAAAGCGACAATATCCAAATAAGAACCTATGTTATTATGTACTGCACCTCTCGCTGAGCCCTGCAGGCGTATCCGCAGCTAGAGTCTCATACTCTTATGTAACAAGGACCGGAGATCAACCGTACTTATGCAGTGACTTGATACATATATAACCGACCGTACTTGTGTAGTGATATAATACAGCATCTAATTCCAGGCCGCGACCCCTCCCTTACTCCTCGATAGCAGGTATGCGCAACTGCCGGATCACACTTGTGAGTTTCCACTGTGTGGGAGGCAAATCAAGATACCTCCTCTAATATCCACCAAGTGGGAGGCTGTTTAACCCTCCACCAGTCCCGTGGGAGTGAGTGCAATCCCTTCGCCAAGTGTTATTCTTATGTGGGAGTCCACAGGCACTTCGATCTCCCGAAGCTCGTGGGAGGATGGTGTTCCTCCACTAAATATTATCACTGAAACACGTAGCTTCGAGATATCAAAAACATTGTTCTTTATTGAGACATCTATTTATAACAGCAACCAATTTATTCTTTTTCAATGTGGGAGGAAGAGAGCTTCCTCCACCAACTTTCTGTTATTGATTCCAGTTCATTTTGTTGGAGGAAAGGAGTTTCCTCCCCAGTTAGTTTGCTTCCTTGGAGGTGCTGTGACAACCACTGCTTTCCACTACATGGAGTGGCTGTTAATAAACTACTACAAAACATACATATTTCCTTACATATATCTACAATAACATTCACATAAACAATTTCTTTTATTAGTAACGGCTCGTATACATTCTGGTATCACCGTCCATTAAATGTCTTTCAGTTCAAGAAACATTCACACACACCAACTCACTATACTTGACTAATTAATACGTTCTGCCATCTCTGGGCCTCCCTGCTACTACAACTGCTACATTGGCTGAGTTGGCGTAGTTGGCTACATCCCTGCATTGTTTCTAACTGGCAGTAAAATACTCCACAGTTAGTGTGCATATAACAGGCGGGACGGGACGTAAGCCAAAATTTCACCCTGTTATATATTGACAATTCGTACATATTCCTCAAACAAATATGGAGCTTCAATACACTTGTAATCACGTGATGCACCGATACTATTATCTTAAGCTATTTGGGCCCATGCAGACAAAAAAAATCTAAACATCACAACTATTAAATTAAAATTCGTACGAACGAATGATCACTTGTGTCCAGAGCTCGAAATGGACCGGAGCAAACCGGAACGGCGATCCGGTTTGTGAATGTCTGGAACCTTTTTCTTCCCTCTCGTCACTGTATTGATCATAGACCAAAGAAGGTCTATGATGCTAACTACGGTAAAGCGCTCCGTTTCGTGGAAATTTCCCGTTCGACCCCTGCTTGTATCGATAAATATCATCAATAATTTTCAATCTTTAGGTAAGAATTATTTGTTATTTCTCACTCTTTTCAGAATATATTGCTTTATTATTTCTCGCTCTTGTCTGAATATATTGCTTTATTTCCTACTTTTATCTAAATATTCTGGTTTGTTATTTCTCGCTCCTTTAAGATAAACCTTATTTATTATTTTTCTCTTTTCTTCGTTATACTTGCCATATGAGCAAATGGCTTCCGGGGCCAAATACCAAAAATATCATTAATGCAATAATACTAGATTTTCAGATATGCAATTTTTTTTTGTGAGAGACCAAAAGGCCTCTTTTGTTAGTCACCGGAATGACTAACACCCACTAGAGGTTTACGCCCTCTCTATAGGGAATGGGAGTTTCGGTGAGGAGAATTTTTAGGATTGGAGGTTGTGTTTGGGATGTAGGAAACTTTTATTTATCCTTTGTTTAATTTTAATCTCATAACTTGGACGTTATAAGCATGTGTTTACAACCGTTTTGTTGGTTTACGTGAGCTGGGATGAAGATGACTAATGATTAATGGTGATGAAGTGCAATTTCACGCCAGAAACATTTAGACGGAATGGGTGAATCTTCTTGATCAGGGACGACTCTAAGCGCAATGTGTGACAGGTGTTGTACACTAATGGAGACAGTGCAGCTATGGGGCGAAAGGTGAGATGAATTAAAGTGAAAAATATGGATGAGTATGAGCTGTAATATGTTATACAGTAGTTTCAAGGGGGTTGGTGTGTACGTAGATGTAGGGACCAGAGTAGGTGGGTTGTAGGTTGATGTTAAGAACTGTATGTGCTGCAAATTGGAGTTGGCTTAGGACATTGGTTCTTTGAAACTGGTAGAGATTTTGCAAGGTGATTGTAATAAAGGAAAGAAACTGGTCAATAGTGATGGGGAAATAATTGTAGGGTAGAATGGTTTGGGTTCTGAAGGTCGGAGTGGTAATACAAGTCTGGGATTATCAGGGGTAGGTTCTGGTGTGTCTTTGCATTTGTAGCTGTACGTAGGGTGCTGTTTGCTACAGGTATTACATTTGGGTGATTGGTTCAGGTTAGAGCAGTCTTTGATGGTGTGTTGACCAGTACAGTTAGACACATTTAGAGGTGTTGGACAGTTTGAGGTATTATAGTCATTGTAGGTCTGACAGTGTTCACATCTGGTAGGTAGATGAGGTTGGGAACGGGACGGTTCAACACGGTATCGTTTTCTGTATATGAAGGCACCGGCAGTAAGTAGGTCTGTGATTGTCGCTGAATTATGAGTGAGGACGCGTACCATGTAGCTAGATGTTCCGGTTTTGTTTTCGATCCTGATGCACTTCGTAATAGTCTGCCCTTCGGTCTTTAGCTCCTGTTCTATTTCTTCATCTGTTAAATCTTGATTAACTTCGCGGATAACGATGGAAAGCATCAGAGGTCTTCGTGGAGGTGGCTGATTTTTTACGTGTGGGGTGTCTAGTCGTACGAATTGTGTAAATGGTCCAAAGATTTCCAGGCCGTATTTGTCTCTGATTTTCTTGGCTAAATTGGGTTCGGTAGATTTTACAATGATGCCATTTCGTGTAGGAATAATCCGGATGATAATGTCTCTAGGTACATATTTTAGAAATTGTAGGAAGAGCAGTATTTTGAAATTTTGGATCAAACTTGGTCAGCAAGAAAGAATGTGTTGCAGTTATAGAAGTGCCGGTGACAGTACCCTTCTAGTCGCTGTGTTCCATGCTGTGGTCGGAGTCAGATTCGTTTAAAGTATGTGTTTTCTTCGCTGGTGGTGAGCGTCCAGAATTGTCAATGGCCGATGAAACGTTTCGTTCAGTACCGCGTTTGCCTTGAGCTTTCGTTTTTATGGTTGCTGAATAGGAAGCTGAATCTTGATATGGTGGTCGTGTCACTTGCTGTGGGAGACGATGTCTTCCAGTCTCTGGTTGATGATTAGACATTATGAGTAGTTCGCTAACTGTCAGAAGGATGAAAAGGGTTATAGAAGTCTTGATGAATGATAATGACCACTGTGGCTCCCCTAAGAAGCAGCAATACGTCTTTTCAGTGATGTCGACCTGTGATAAATACACCCAGTCCTCCACAAAACCTCGAGCAAAAAACTAAAAAACTGGTACTGAAACTGTATGGCAACAATGGTTTTCCTAGGTAGAGATGTGCCCAGATATGCAAACAAACTAATCGAAGGCCGTTAACTGGATACATGAAATACTTATGTAATTTCCGTACGCAGGTCCAATTTCAGAATGAAATTAAAACGAATATTTCCCAAATGGCAAATACTTATTTAATAATTAATATAACAAGAGATAATAAGATGCTTCCAGTAAATATTTACAACACATGTGCCTATGTACAGCTTATTGCCATCTATTGAATTAACTTTCGTAACTAACGACATCGCTCCTAAAGTTTTATACACAATTATAAGTGATCCGCTAGGTGGCGCTGTGAAACTAATTTTCGTCAGCGCATATTAGCTTTAGCACATAATTATGTTAGAGATACCGTTTACAAGTAAAAAATTGCACACTAATTAAATACAAATGCGCACTACAATTACTACTACTACTAGTACTTGCTTATAGAGTCGAATTACGAAAAGATACAAATGATCAAGGCCTTTTATTATACAAACACACTGTGGCGCGCATCAAACAATGAATTTCAGTCTGTTCCACGGCAAACGTATCAAGGAAATAGGACAATTTCTCTGTTTAAACTTATCGTGGTGGAGTCAAAGTTGTGAAATAAAATCTCAAATGATCGATATACCCTCCGCAATACGTATCTTCAACTTTCTATGCAGAATATCCACGTTTGTGCACGCAGAAAATGTCATTCTATTCTCAGTAAACACCGTTTCTGCCCAGCTTAAACTGCTGGCATTAATATTATCAAAATTGGATACTTACAGATTATTTGTTTCCTTTTTGTGCCTTTTAACGTAGAATATACACCTACGAACAGGCGTTTGCACGATCAACGCCTGTCACCACAAAATTGTCCCACGTATCGTACAAAATGTAAATTTCTGAGGGCACTTTTCCATGTACGACCATTTTTTATTAACAAACAATGAGCGATCTCATCATCTTCACGCTCAGTGTAGCTAAGCCCAACCGTGCCCACGACGCTGGCGCACACACTACAAATGGTAAAGACTTAAGATGCAGTAATTAGCTGGAACGTCACTCCCTCGTGACCCTGTCACAACGGTTGTTCTGAATTACAACACGCATTTTCAAATTATCAAATTTGGACGTCCTTCTGTTGTCCGCAAGCACAATATTACACTTGGAATTTCTTCTCCACCGCCGTGCTCAATACGAAAATGTGCTTTCATTTCACACTCTTGGGCTATAATATGCCCTAAACCAAAAATATAGTAGAAATATACATTTACATGACCAATAAAATCAGTGCTATTGATTTCGAAAGACCAAGAAACGTGCTTAAACTAATTAAACAAACAGAAAACCAGCCCCTGGGAAAACATACAATAAAAATCCGAGTCTTAATCATGGATATTTAAAGTATGTCATGGAAATATACTTTATAGCTTCTATATGGAACGTGCTGGCTGTGGCTGTGAAAACCAACTTTCAGCGAACGTGAAGTCCCAAAATTCGTTATAGCAAGAAAGCATGGCTCCGCATTGGAGAACTAGCTACAATCCACCTGTATTAAAGGTAATTTAGCAATTGTAAATCTGTAGGACTATTTTCTCCGTATCCTTGTAACACTAATATGAAGAATTCAAGAAAATAAAGTGCTTTGTTACTTTTTCTTGAGAAACAATTTTGTTACATTGTCTGTTGAAGGATCCAGTAGGGTATAATTTTAATTCTGTGAATCGAACTGTAAGATAGCGTCAATAGTCTAGGTACTAGAACAACGTTGAGATTTAATGAACAGAGAATGAACGTGTCAAATGTTGTTTTTCACGATACTTTTCTGAACGTTTTGCCCAACATATAAGACACGTTCTTTTTTCTGTTTTTCACATTCTATTCATTATCTAATGTTATTTATTCTTATAGTACAAACATTTATATTTCTGCTAACTGTTATAATCTTTATCCGCTGGTATTAAGTCCAAATCATAGTGTTAAGGGTTTCTTTTTTGGCAGACATTAGGCTTCGATTAATTTGGTTATTTTAATGGTTTGTTATTTATTTTGCTCACAGTCGGATACATGTTTGGAAGCACATATATTTTCGTAAGTATATTCACTGGCAGTCTTTATAGAGTACATTAATTAATATCACCAGAACAGGACTCCTGTTCTCTCTCTCGCTCCCCTATAAACAGAGCCTCATCGGACTATAGGTAGTAGAAATACACAAACAACTCATGCTTCTTTCAGGTCCAGAAGACTCTCCAGGGAATTACGATAGAGATGTAAAGATGGTCATCATGTCAAAAGCCTGTTTTTAGATCATGTAAATGAATGCGAAATTGATTAGCAGTTTTCGAAATTATGAAAACAATACTTGTTAAAACACATTTCTAACCATTTAATAAATCCTAATAATTTCTTACTCTCGTGCATATTGTTCCACTGGATTCCATCGGGTAAAGTCCATCGACTCCGATATTTACTTTGTATGTTCCTGGTCCCAAAGTATAAGGAGCAATGGCAATGCGTGTTTGCCTCAGACTAATCTTCATACCAAGAGGCACTAAAGGAGAATGACTAAATTACTGTGTTATCCAGAAATGAAGTAAAAGATGCATAGCATAGAATACATGAGAAAATATATAAGTTGTATACGAAACGAACAAGATACAGAAATATTCACTAAAGTATGCAATACAAACATTACGATTAATATTTTCAATAAAAATAACCTAAGGGAAGTTTTACAGGCCCTTTAGCCTTACCACGAACACTGCAAGTGAGTATTTGCTCTCAGGTTTTGGAGTGTGTGCGCGTTTTGACACATAAATTGAAAGAAATACATAGCATGGTCTCCGAAACAGTCTTGCATTTAGACGCAGCTACGTCTTCGCATGTTCTAAAGACTCAATTTGTCATGCTGATGTTCTCTGACGAGATGTTCACAGGATTCAATCCAGCCATTTGTTTTGAATTTAGAACACTCTCATATCCACCTTTATTCTCTACAACTTTTAAAAATATTCTTCCATTTGTTGCAGAGTGTTAGCGTACTAACTTTGGTTAAAAAATTGCTTTGTGTGTGCGTTTTTATTGCCCTTTCATGATGCCTTCCCAAAGTTTATCTATTTTATCTATATTATTGATACGAATGCTTAAATCAGTCACTGGAGGGCAATCCATCCCAACTTGTGTCCGTTCCAAACCCGGACAAAGAGGATTGTTGACATTAGGAAGGGAATTTTGTCTTAAAAGCTATGCCGAAACCACATATGATGGGTCAGCTAAATGAAGCTTCGGAAAATGCTAGGGCGTACCCCATAGACGACGTGCAGGAGCTTCGCACGACTTATCTGAGAAATGAGCGAGGGCTACCAAGTCGAAGACGGGCTCCGTTAAAAAGCTAGTCCACGTTAGCCTCAGAGTAGGTTCACTCAATATTGGAACGATGAATTGAAGAGAATAGATTACAGACCTGATGGAAATAAGTAAGTTGGGGATCCTGCGCGTGCAAGAGAAAAGATGGAAATGGAATAAGGCAAGAGAGAGCGCAAGCTGCCGTATAGTGGAGCAAATAGAGATGGAAGGAACAGGGTAGGGATTGTTCTTTCAAGAGATCTGAAAGATAGTGTAGTAAGTGTGAATAGGAGTGACAGAGTGAGAGGTTGTTTGGATTAAATGATCAATGAAGTACGTATGTGAATGCTTCACAAGTCGGCTACGGAGAAGAAGAAAAGATGGAAAGGACGGATATCCAATATAGTATATATCCAGAGAAATATGTACGGATAATCCAATATATGTATACAAACTCTGGTAAGAGGTAGTGTGGGAATAACACGCCAAATCCCGGTTATAGTTGGATTACACCAAGGTTCAGCTTTAAGCCCATGCTTCTTGAACGTAGTCATATATGATATTACTCAGGATATCAGAGATGAAGGTACCTGGCGTATGATGTTTGCCTACGATATTGCACTATGAAACACTAATAGGGCAGAACTTGAAAGGGGGGAGTTGGAGGAACTCTCCGGATAATAGAGGTATTAAGATCAGTAGAAAGAAAACGGAGTATCTTGAGGTTAACGGAGAAGAAAATGGAAAGGCGAGGTTTCAAGAAGATTGATTGAGTAAAATTGAAAATTTTAAATATTTAAGCTCAAAGATTACTGGAAATAGTAATTTGTACTTGAAAATAACAAATTAAATGCAAGACTTCTGGACTTTTGGCTCGATATAAGTGTGAACTCAAGTTCTCCTAGAGTCTCGTGTCAATTGTCTATGTAGGACTGTAGTAGTTCTTCCGTCCCACGAAATATTCCTATGACGTCATCAAAATTTCTGTATTTAAGTACAGGTTTCATAGTCTTTATCTGGCAATACTAGTTCAGCATGCATATAAGTTAACATAGACTACAGAAACAGATATTCTAGTAGAAGTGCCTTTTAAGGATTTTTTGTGGCCATCCCTAATTTAATTGAATACTGGAAATGGAAAACAATGTAAATGCTACAAATCCTAAAAACACGTTTTTGATGTTAAATTGTTAGAATTGCTAAGCCTAACAACCGGCAAACATCTAGAAATTCCTAGGCGATTGCAAATATTACAAAATGACGACGGAAGATGTAGTTACGTGTGTTTAAGGCGGAGAGACCCTCGATTTTCCTCCGCTGTAAAATTTCGTTTTTGACACTTACATAATTTTCTATTTCCAGTTTTCAATTATTGTATGTTAGAATTTCCACAACCCTATTCGCTAGTGCTTTTGATGCTGATTCCAACACTTCCTCCTTACAGGCCGTAGTTCGTTATTCTCACCTGGAGCAGCCCCTTGTACCTTCTATACCTGGGTGATTTTTTCTTATCTGTAGGACATATGTTTTGGATTAATTATTTTTAATTTTTCTCCTTTTCTGCAGAAAATCTGAAGTGTTTCCAAGCCATTCAGGCAGTCTGGGAGTAGGTAACACGTTTATGAGAAAGTGAGTTAAGTATTTGTCCAGATAGCTTGTTGTGCTCCTGAATGCCGAGACTATGGGTCTCTTGGCGGTAGACCAGTCCTTGGTGGTGGTAGTTTGGGATCATTTGCGGGAGCTAAAACCTCGCTAGTTTTGCACTAGAGTTGATGAATCCATTTTTGTGTAAGTATTTTAGTGTTTCTGCGTCTACAAGTTGTTTCCAAAATAGATTAGTTTGTTTTATATAATTTTCAATATCTTTCTTTCATATTTTTGTACCTCTCTAAAGAAGGTCCTATCTCTCGGTTGTAGGAATGTTTTTTTTCATAGCTTTGTTCTTCTAGGATGGTTAGTTTCCCTGATATCTGTTGGTTTGACAATACAGTATTTTCAGTTCGTTTATTGCAAGCCTCTGTGTATTCAGGTTTGGTAACGTTTTAATTGAAAGATTTCTAACCTTATCTCCTGTAGGTGTCCAGGCCAGTCCAGCCCAGTATGTCTAGTTCCATGTAACTCCTTTTTGATTTTGGGAGGATCATTTTATATTTCGGTAAATTTATATTTATCTACATAATCCTTTTCTGGTTCTGTTCTCCATTATAAGGTCAAAGTATTTGGTTTAGTTGTGGGGCAGAACGAAAGTAGTTTCTCTTAAACTTTTATCTCTTGTATGGTCAAGTTCCTCATCGTCAAATTATGTATGAGGTATTCATGCATTTTGATTTTCTTGGTTGTGAGTGGGCCTTTTTCCTCTTTCTTTTTAATTGAATTGACCTTTATTGTTGGGCGAAGTTCAGCTCTTCCACTCTTTACTATGGGAGCTGTGGAAGCTGTTGGTTGTATAAAGGTTTTCTTTGTGTGCGTGTTTTTTTTTGTGAAGATACTTGTCGCTTTTCAGAATATTCTTATGGGCCTGAAAAGGACCGGCGTTTTTATGTTACTGTTTGGTTAGGTGTACTTTTAAAATTTCCAACAAGTCTCCTATGGTGTCCTGCCTGGAGTGTCTGGGACTGCTTGTCCCTCTGGAGTGTTTTACACCTTTTGGGAATAGGTGTCTTGGTTTTTAGACTTGTTGGTTGCTTGTAGCTTCTTCTTCACGAAGTCCCATGCAGCGATCCTCGCACGTTGGTCACTTCCTTCGTGACCTCCGAACTAAAACAGGCTTTTCACTTTTCCAAGGTGAATTTCCATTCTCTTCCAATTTTGGTAATAACTGCCAGTAGTGGGTGCTAACCTACTGACTGATACTAAATGTTGCTCTTCGCAGAATAGCTATGATGTCTTCGAAATTAGTTGATGTTTTCATGAACTTAAATTAACCTAAGTCAGGGGCTACAAGCCTCGCCCAACACTGTCAAACATGAGCAAACGGCGGCTAGTTTTTCAAGTTGGTGGCAAATGGTCGAATTTCACGGCAGAACGTTTAGTAATTAGTTTCCGAAGATTTTTCCACTTCCATATTAATTTTCAGTTTGCTACAAATATGTTTATTTCTTCATCGAAAATGGTTACCAAATCTGGTTAAAATTACCTTAAGCTTTTGGGGTACTTTTAATGTATTGTTTTTGACATTTCTGTTTCCCGTACCAGTTTATTGGCTATCACTAACTAGCTTTTCTACAAAATCTGACTACTACATTGAATAACCACAAACGGTAGATTTTTCTTCTAAATGGTGGTCCGATCAGCGCTTCGTGGTTTTTCGTAGCGACAACTGGAAAATTGATGTTTTTTAAAAGGGGAACTCAATTTTAAAATGCACACAGACAGATGAAACTGTGAAGATGAATGAAATATTCCTATAGGCAATGTAATGCTAGATTTCCCATACTCCAGGTGTTATATCGGCACAGCTCACCAGTCGCGACCACACCCTAACACACTAAGGGACGCCCCTCAACCGTTTTCGTCGTTTCAGTAGTAGATTCTGTTGTTAAGTATGCATATGGACGGAAATTGTAAATAGTGCATTTAAATAGTGCCCCTGTAGTATGTCAGGCTGCGTGTCTATCCAGGCCCTGGAGTACTTGAAATCTAGTACAAATCCCTGATGAAACATATTTGGTTTATGTTCACAATTTAATCTCTCTGCGAGGATTTTAACATTGCTTTCCCCTAAGAAAAAACATAACTTTTGCAGCTTTCGTTACGAAATTTCACGAAGGGTTTGTTGAAAATGTATGCAATTAGTCTAATTTAATTGTTACTAATTTCCCACATGCGCTAGCAAAATTGCAGCAAAACATATAATTCTTTCTACTCCGAAATTGGAAACAAAAAATGGAAACAGGAGTATACAGTGTGTCTGCAAATATTTTCTGGTAACAAATATTTTTATCATCCCGTGCTGCAAGGGTCTTCGTGATTGTGGGCATATTTGATATAAGTTCGTAGTGTTTTTAGTGGCTTAAGATAACTTGTCAGTGCTGCAAACTTCCAAGAATTTATTAAATACATCAAGTTTCATTTTCTAAAATTTTATTTCTTCTTCTTCCTCTTTTACAGATTGGACACTATCCGCACAAATATGACCTTATTAGAATTGTTTCATGGCCTTTAAAATCATGTAAAACTCCTCGTGGTGCGGTATAATTGTGACGTTGACTAAAGCCGCGAACCTGAATACCATTTTTCTCCCTTATCCACTTGTGTAAGGAGTACTCTCAAAGTAAAATTGATTATATTTCTTCTCACCTCGAATTAGAGATATTTTTGACACATTGTTGGTGTGGTTTTGTTGGCGTATGATGTCAGTGTTTCTAGCTTCATATCACGTTCGTTTTAGTATTCTTCTCCCTTTTCTACAAATTGGACAGGATGGGCACACGCGTTACTTTTCGAATTTTTTGTTTATAGCATTTCCAACGATGTATGATTCATGGCCATGTGAGAATTAGATGGGTGGCTACCGGCATGCAATTAAGGTCGACGATATTTAAAAAATCCTTGCACATAAGGACATTTTTCAAAATGGCGGAAAAAAGTTATAGCAGATTATATGGAAGTTTTAGTATGCTGTTGCAGACACATTTCCCAACTCGTATACCAATTTTCAGCTTCTTACTGTCTTCCTTTCCGACCCCCTATCATTACTGCACTATAATCAGAGCTCTGCACTTTTCGTTCTCCCGTTTTACGATACATCTGAGAAACTTAGTTGAAGTCGCTGAAACGCTTTCAAAGAAGATTGACTGGAGTTATATAGTCTATCCAAAGTTTGTTAACCCTAAAAGCTGTACTTTACTATTTGTACGGTTACCATAATGTCCGCATTTTGTACTCACAGACGACCGAGAAGTTAGAAACGATTTTTCAGCACCGAATCAAAAATCACAGTTGGCTTGTCCTCAGCACCTATTGAGGACCTCTGAACATCAGTGTTGTAAACTCTCTCTCGTTAATAATGGTATTAATAGTACTCGAAGGTCCCGGGTTCGAGTCCCGGCAGGGGTATGGGTGTGGATTTTTACAGCTAAAGGGCGAATCGTGACGGGCCGAAGTCCAAAGTTACTTGACTGGCCCATATCAAAATAAAGTTTATCAAAGTTTTACCAAAGGTAATACCAGTAACAGTATAATTAAAATAACATGGACATTATTATTATTAGTAGTAGTAGTAGTAGTAATAGTAACTACTAGTTCGGTTATTAATTTTAGTACTATTACTATTGCACGCAATCCTACTACCAAAATTACTACTACTAATAATAATGACCATGTTATTTTATTTATAATATTACTGTTACTATGATTATCATTATTAATGAAATATAGTTTGCAACACTGATGTTCAGAGGTCTTCAATAGATACTGAGTACGAGCCAAATGTGATTTTGGATTCGCTGCTGAAAAATCCTTTCTATCTTCTCGCCCGTCTGTCTGTACAAAATACGGAGATATGGAAACCCTAGTATTTGTGAATAATCGTCCAGTATGTCCCTCGGTAAATTCGTAAATTTAGCCCACCTCCACTTCCATGTTTCACTTTGAGACCTAAGGTGTGTTGCTCTCTAGCGAGTCTTCTCTTCTGAATAAATGTATAATCATCCATTGCTTGTTACTTATCAGGTGTATGCATAAGTAGTTTCCGGTTTACCTAAGAGATGGCGCCAGCGAATAGTACGCAGCATATTCATTTGACACATACGTCATTTTGTTCGTCTGACATTCAACTACAAACACACACAAGTTGAGTCCGCCAAACACTAGTGTCTTTGTTTTATCGTTCAGTGATCATGTCGAAGTTTGTGCCTGAAAAAGAACATTTGCTGCACACATTGCTTTTCTTATTTAATCAAAACAAAAAGGCTGTTGAAAGTCATCGTGTGCTGGTGGAAACATATGGTGAACACGCTCCATCGATTAGAACATGTAAGACCTGGTTTCGACAATTTAAAAGTGGTGATTTCAATGTGAAAGACAGTGTGCGCTCTGGTAGACCACAAAAGTGCGAAAACGAGCAATTGCAGGTGTTATTGGAGGATGACCCAACTCAAACTCAACAGCAATTTGCAAAACAATCAGCAGACGTTTACGAGCAATGGGGAATATCAATAAACTGGCTAAATGGGTCCCACACGATTTGAATGAACGTCAAATGGAAAATCGCAAAGTCACTTGTGAAATGCTGCTTCAGCGCCACGAAAGAAAATCCTTTTTGTATCGAATTGTGACGGGTGACGAAAAATGGATTTATTTTGAAAACCCGAAGCGGAAAAAATCATGGCTTTCACCTGGCATAGCTGGTCCTTCAACATCAAGGCCAAATCGCTTCGGCAAGAAGACCATGTTTTGTGTCTGGTGGGAGCAGAGCGGTATTGTGTATTATGAACTCTTGAAACCGGCGAAACCGTTAATGCACAACACTATCGCCAACAAATGATTAATTTAAATCACGCATTGATCGAAAGACGACCGGAATGGACCCGAAGACATGGCAAAGTGATTGTGTTACACGACAATGCGCCGTCTCACACAGCAAAACCAGTGAAAGACACCTTGAAATCGCTTGGATGGGACATCCTTCCGCACCCGCCGTACTCCCCAGACCTATCGCCATCTGACTATCACCTCTTCGCATCAATGGGGCACGCGCTCGCAGAGCAGAACTTCAGCAATTTCGAAGACGTTGGAAAAGACAAGCAGTTTTTGTGGCATGGTATGCATCAATTACCTGAAAGATGGGCGAAATGTGTAGAAGCCGATGGCCAATATTTTGAATAAAACAAAATTAATTTCCTTGAAAATTA
>JAGDQP010006081.1:0-11260 GCA_022664845.1 Lepisma saccharinum
CTCAGGTCTTATGTTGCCTCAGTTCTACTGTTAACGATATTGGAAATAATAAGCTCTATAAAGTTCATTTTCTCACACTTTCGTCAGCCTATGGCATTGAAATTTTTGCCTCCTGGATGGTCTATACGTTTTACTTATTTCCATGTCAGGAATTTCGTGAGGTGGTTTTGTCAGTGTTATTTTGCAACACCCTGTATATATTTAAAACGAGAATTCGGATTACGTGCGAACGAAAGAAAATGAAAAGAGAGAATAAAGTAATTACGTAGTAATAATTTTACTTCAATGATCAAATATTTTTTTTTAGAACCTAGACTATAATCATTTCGTCGCTCATCCATTGCTACTCGTCCTTGATATGTGCGGGTTAAAGAATGTTTTTGTTTACGTCCTCTTTCGCCTGAGGACGGCCGATAAGTAAAGTAGTCAAGTTAACAGCCATCCTAGGTCCGCTAAGCGCAGTTCAACCTTAATAAAGACAGGTGGATATCATACATCGTTCATATCGAAGATTCGTTGGCAATCGGAAATCATTCATATCGAAAAATTGTTGGAAATCGAATATCGATCGAATCGAAGAATCTTTTGAAATCGAATATCGATCAACTCGAAAAATTGTTTATCCATATTCGATATTTTGATTTATGGTATCAATATTTCCATTCTTCAAAGTATCGACCTATCCATATATCGATTAATTGCGCAGTCCTATAGTTCTGGGAACGATCCCAGCAGCCCCCCATCCTGAGATTTCCCAGGGTTTTCTTTAGTCACACCAGGAAAATGCCAAGATGGTATCTCGGAAATTGGAAGATTACCTTCCGTTACTCTCTCTCTCTCTTCCCCAATCCAGTCTGAGCCACATTTGCCTAAAGGTAATAAAGAAATTTAAATACTTGAGTATGGTAAGATATTAATTTAATGTGCTATCCTGGACTGAAGTGGAAACTACGTCCTAAGTCTGTCAGAAATTAGAGCTACTTGCGATCCTCACCAAACATTCTTTTGGGATATGGATTCCAAAGGCTAAGAATGTTTCAAAGAGGTCATCTGTCTGGTGATTCTGATGGAAACCGTGGAAAACATGAGAATAAATAAGTAAAGGATGGCCCACAAAGACAGAAATGTGCTCGCCAATCAAATGTTGTTCCGGAACTGGATTTTAGTTCTTAAGACCTTTAGTCAACTTTTGCTCAGGCTGAAATATCCTTCCGATTATTAGTATTATTATAATACTTTTTATTCCCAAGGTCAGGCCCGGATAGGGTAGAGAAGAGGATGTGTGAAAATATCAGTCAGAGCGTAGTTAGTAAGTACTATCCCGACATTTGCCTGACATACTTAAAGTAAAATTCTGGCAAAATCTCAGTCAGAATGAGAAGCCACTGGGACTATTTCAGAAACTTCCGATTGTTGAGGCATTGCTCTACCGACTGAGGTACAGCCGTTCTGTATATTGTTTATTATTATTATTTACTTCAGGCATCTAAGGCTGTGGAAAGGCGTCGACCAGGGCCGTTGTTGAAGATACAATCCCGACATTTTGCTTGTGTGATTGAGAGCAAACCCTAAAAGGCCGGTCAGGATGGCTGGTCACCGGTTTCGAATCTTCTAAATGCGAAGACAATTACCGCTCTATCTACTGATCGGGACGGGCGTAAGCCAGAATGCTGTTACCGCTAATTTAATTCCTTTTATCATAATTATCTATTTACTGAGACACGACTGCTCATTTGCTATATTTGCTTTTTGATTTGTTAATTTCCTCACAAAAAATGTCACTTTTATATATCCATGTGGTTCATGTATTATTATAGTAAATTCATACTATCTATTGTTCCAGGATGCGTCGAAGAGGGCAATTACGAACGCTGCACCTGGTCACAGGCACTCCACTTGGCCTTCAGTCAGAGGTATTCTCCAAACAATTTAAGAAAGGGCTCGCAGGGGCCGAGCCCTATCCAGCACACGGCACACCTATGCCTTCATTGTGGGACCAAGAAAAGTACATATTGATGTTTCCGTGTGTTTAAAGGATTAAGTTGAAAACTTACACAAACAGTTACATGTGTTTAATGTGAACAATTTTCATTTCTGACTGTTAAGTTCTTTTTCTTTTACTTTAAAAGAAAAGTTTAATGTTTTTTACAAAAAAAATCATTACTAGTTTCTTTTTTTTTTACTAAATTTTTTACTAAATGAGTATTGCAATTTACTATTAAACTATTATAGAAATAAAATTTTCTGAGTTTAGGAAAATCAAAATATATTTTTATTGATGTGGATGATTATTTCTTTTTGCATGTGTTCTTATGTTTTATTTGTAGACTAGCAGCATATGACAATCCTCGAAGGAAGATACCATCCAGACATTCGTCTCTGACAAATATTCGGAAAGGAGTCAGTCGGAATGTCCAGCCCAGGCCAACTAAGGCACGCAAATTGCAGGTCAAAAACTATACTACAGCCTGTTTTTCTTGTACCCAGTGTTGTTTTTTAATACATTTTTTTACCAACTATATCGACTTACTACCTGCGTAAGATTCCCGGTTGAAGTTAAAGTTGCGGCGTATAGTATAAAAAATCCGTTATATCAACAGTGGAAACATTTGCTAAAATCATAATAGGTGAATTCGAAGCCGTTTTAACACGGATAAATGGGGTTTCAATTCGCAACATTTTAGCCATAGATAAAAAATATTTAAATTTTTTGCTAAGCAAGCTTTTAGTAATAAAGTGGATATAATAAATTTTGATATGCGCCGCAGCTAAATATTTTAGGTGTCGTTCAGATTTTATGTCAGCGCATTTTTGGTGAATTTGGATCCCTCTCTCTTAGTAAGCAACATTAAGTAGATGCCCTATCTCTAATGCATAGAAGCCCACCCAAAATAAGTAGAGTTTGAATCTCGCCATAGAAAGCAGAAGTATTATTTGAACGACTTCTGACACAAAAATATGTATATGCTTCAAATACAACTACTAAGTAGTATCAAAATTCGTTATTTATAGTAAAACAAAGATAAATTTTGATAATACGCGCCAAAGTTAAATATGTATTTGAAGCATATACATTTTTTGTCAGGAGTCGTTCAAGTATTACATAAGCATTCTGGGGCGAGGTTGTTCAAGCTTTGTTTACTTTTGCTGGGCGTCTAAGTATTAGGGATAGGACATCCAGTTAATGTTGCTTACTAAGGGGGAAGGGGTCTAAATTGACCAAAAATACGCTGACGTAATATCTGAATGACACCTAATATTATGTATGAAACTGTCGAGAAAGTGCTTTTAAAATGTTCCAAAAGTGCTTGAAAGTAAATAAAGTGTCCTGAAAGTAGGCAAAAGTCGTTTCCAAAATGCACTTTTAGAACACATTAAAATAAGGGCACTTTTTATGCACTTTTGAGCAGTTTTGTAGCACTATTAAGGGAACACATTTGGACAGTTTTTCACACTTTTGAACACCTTTGAGACGCTTTCATAGCACTTTGGTTCACGTTTGGACACTATTAAAGTGTTCGAAAGTGAGCTAAAGTCGTTTCCAGAAAGTGCTCAAAGGTGTTCAAAAAAGTGTAAAAAAAGTGTTCTATTTTTTACAGTGTAGTGAGGGTTTCAAAAAAGTAAAGTTTATTCTGTTTTTGATAATAATTTACAGAAAAGATTCTTAATTCATTTGAATTTGAATTTTTAAGACCTTTAAGCAGTTTTGGCTCAGGTCGGATGGATGATGATGATGAGAGTTTTGCTAGAATGAAGAAATTGGAAGGAAACGAGAGGATCCCCGGTTAAGAAACTCTCGCACAAAGCCACGTTTGTCCACCACAAAGCCCACATGGTGGCAGCAGGGATTGAACCGAGGACCCGAAGCACCAGGGATGAGCGCCCAATTTTTTTGTTTGTTATAAAACAGTAATTTTCAGTTCTGAGTAAAAAGCCAAGAAATTATGAAATACTAAAAGTTTATAGTAATTTTGCTAAATGTATTCTAAAACATTGAAGAAGGAAAAAAATGAATTAACATTCGTGTTAGAATGGAAAAAAAAGTTATTAAACTGTAATGTAATTTCATCATCATATTTTGTTAATGAAATTTCTTTCAAACAGAAAATACACAAATAGATTTCATTTTCATGAAAATAAGGTTGCTTTTAATATCAGAAAGGTTTCAAAGACCATGTTTCCGGTTTTGAGGAACGCGTATCTCGTGTCGGAAAAGGTTGAGAACCACAAATTTGATAAAAAATGGAGTTTTATTTGAGATACCCTTTGCATTCCTTCATGTTATCTGTTGTTTTTTTTTATAGTGCAGTTAGTGGAAATAAAATAGTTGAAGCGTTCAGAGACAGTAGGGGGAATGTGCGCTTTAAAAAAAAATGAGTTTGGACTTGTAACAAGTTCTACAAACCGCTCAGAAAGTTTTAATGCAATAGCCAAAAAAATCACTAATTTATAGCGGTTTTAAAAATATGAGATAGATGGGAGTAAATGGGAGAGTTGGACTTTAAAATGCGATTTACGAGAAATCACCTTCTATACATTTTCCCCCCACCCCCACTTCTTTCCCTGTACGCTTCATTCGTATTTCACAACGTTTTCGTACCCTTGAAAGCGCTTTATTCTTTGTTATTTATTACGTATAGAAAACACTACTTTTGATTTAAAGAAAAATGAAGTGTTTTTTTTTTCTTTTGTATTATTGCTATTTGCTTATACAACGAAATGCTTTTTTAAACCTGATGCCTTCACAGATTACTCAAGGTGTTGCAAACAAGTTTCATTTTCTTTGTCTTTTACAATTTGAATTTATTTATGGTCATTTGGTTTCTTTGACTCTGGCCATGATAGAGAACGGAAAATCATGTTCGAAAGAGTCAGTCAGGGTCTAAGTTGAAGGTATCATCTCGCAGTTTTGTGGTGTGGGAGTCGGATAGTTGGTTGTTGGTATCGAGCCCAAGATCTTCCGAATGTGAAGCCTACGTTTTACCAGCTGAGCCAGGGCCACTTGATTTGCCACTTGTGCTTTTCTCTCTTCTATACGGCTTGTGATTTTTTCCGAAGCGGGAAGGTAGCGATGTGTTTAATAGCAATACTGTACAGAGAATAAATAGGTGTTACAACACACACTTCTATAGAGATCGTACAAATATGTCCTGCTGAAAAGGCACTGCACAGAAATCGGCACTGGAAAGTTTTAAAATCTCATTTGGAACGGTTATTTAGTCCTACATTTTACCACCATATTTCCTCTCTCAGGTCCTAAACAAATATTTTCTTGTAATTTTCCCGACGTCATCCAATGGTGGAGCTTGACTTGCTTAGTAGCCATCTCCCACACAGCTCACAATATTGCGATTCCAGTTTTCTCTTTCACTGAGAATCAAAGTACACATAAAGTTCACAATATGTCCCGAAAAAAGTTCACAATATGTTCCAGTTTTAGCTCGTTTTTAGTGCATAATATATGCACTTCTGGTGTACTGATACACAATTTATGCACAAAAATTTCATTTTAAATTGGTAAATGTACTAAAAGTGGTCTCAGAACGAAGTGTAGATAATGTGAACTATAGAAAATATAAACTTAATGTGTACAAAATGTGCACCGTGGGTCAGAAGCTAATAAAAAAACAAATTGAGCACACTAGGAACTCACATTTTTTTTTCGGTAGGTTTACATAAAGTTCACATGCGTTCACTTAAAGTTCATTCTTGGCAAAGTTTTTGTATGTTTTTTGTGCCAGGAGATTTTTCAGTATACGTAATGCAATTGACGATTGGCCACCTAGACTTCAGAACATATATGTAAAAGTTAATATGGGATATTTTGAAAAGTGGAAATGCAACTATTTTCAAAATTGTGTTTGTACTCAATAACTTTGTAACGATATATACGTAAGTAGTATGTACAAAGGAAGTTTCAAAATTTCGCCCTGATCTTAAAAATAAATTTCATACATTCGCTTAATAATTGAAGTAATTTCCTTTGCAAACAAACTAAGAAATTCTTTAAAAAAAATGCAAAGAATTTTTCATGAAATAAAATCTATGAAAATTAATCTAAACAATTTTCATAATACATACTTACACTGTACAGCTTGAATTTACAAAAATGGGTAGATCACCATGTATTAAACAAGTCATATTTATTAAGAAATGCAATACAATTGAACATTTACAAAATGTACAATTTCATTAATTTTTCTCTTCATTTTGTGAAAAAATTAAAAAAAATTGTAATGTTTTATTTTTATTTTTATTCATGAAAATGTGTACGATAAAACTTTTGGGCACAGAACAAAAAAAATGTGTGGCGATCATGTAACAATCGCTAAAGGAAGGCCAATGGTCTGTTAAATTCCTATTGGGTAAACTATGTTCAAATTTATAATACAATCGTTGAACAAATATATGAAAATCAAGTGAACTCCGCTTTTACACTTGATTAAGAAGTTGTAGACTTGTTGCCAAATTGCTTCTCTAATTTCACTTGACAAATAAAGTATTTTAAATAAGTTTTGAAAAGGATGAGCCACCTTGGTTAAATCTTTCACATAAAAGTCACTTTCAAATTTGGTTTGTTTGATCACAGTTTATGATTTTGTTTTTCATTGCAAACACAACCTCATTATCCCTACTAGTAACATGTATTTATAAATGGTAGTCTTCGACTTAACACTTTCACTGAATGTAGATCTGACAAAATCGGTACTGCTATGTGAGGATGCCTCTGCACACACATAATCTCTTTGGTAGGCACCTTCACCTTCACAATGGTTCTTGTTATCACCAATGCACGCTGCATATGCCATAGCGTGAGGGATGTATGTTTGGTCTACGGTCCCTTGGAAAAGATAAGCCATAGGACCTTGAGCATATATGGGCACATCTTCTCCCCCATGAGTCTCCCACTGACGCGGCACTGCTGATTGTTGCACGTAATTCCTGTTTTTGGTATCAACTCCTGTTAGATTGTCACGAGTACCAGTTGTTGGATCTCGGCTGTAGCCAGGACCATTGCCGTACAAAAGAGTTGTATACGGCATTTTATCCACATCGGATACTTTGGAATCCATACCTGGAAAAGAAAGAAAAGATAGAGAATTATATCCATAATACTGCATGTGATCCTAATTAAAAGATTTAGTTTATAAGATTTAGAACGGATTTATCTTCTGTGATGTATATACAGAATTGACATGATGGGCTGGTGATAATAGTTAATACAATGTTTTAAAGACTTAAGTTTGGCAATCAGCTCAATCGTTTCTTCATTTTTGTTGAATATGTGTTTAATAATTGAGTATTGTTACCATATAAACAACAAATGCTTTAACATTGTATTAAACTAAAGCTGTAAGACCATTATCCTACATAGTTATGTCAGGTTTGGCTGAAATTGAATCAATCATTCCTATGTTATGCTGAAATATGTGTTTAATAATTGAGTCTTGCAAACATCAAAACGGTATATGTTGTAACATTTTAATGTGGTTTAAATCTTAATAGTATTTCTTTACCTCAGTATGTCATCCCTACATCAGGATGAGATCGGATTAATCGTTCTTACGTATTTCCAATATGTGCGTAGTAAGTAACTCTCGTTTCCATGTAAACTATAAATGTTTTAACCTTTCAATATGGTTAAGGCCTAAAGGGTATTATGCGAAGTTGCCTGGAATCGGATCAATCATTCCTACGTAATGCTCAAATATGTTGTTTGAATTGATATTAATGCCCTAAATGAGGTGGTGAGATTCTAAGAACGGGACCTACAGTTATTGTTAAAGTGGGTTCCAACCAGTCGTGCAATGGACCCGGCGAGACTTGAACCCGTGACCACGTGCAGAAAAAGCGAGAGCGCTAAATTCTTACCATCCTGAGATCGCTCAAATATGTATTCAATAATTCAGTCTCGGTAGCATAAAAACGGCAAATACGCGTTTCTAAAGTCCCCGAACTCTGACTTTAGAAATTCACTGTTGAGCAACAGTAGAATATTTTTAGAAACGGTTGCTTGTGATTGTTTGTTGGTGTTGTTGGAACATAGGAATCAACACTAGACGACAATGAACATCGATGCTTGCGCAGTAAGGAGCAAGAATGAAAGCCGGATGTCCAGTTGAAAACGCACACGAATTCAGTTCACCGTGAGTCTTACACGGAAGCAGTGGGTTGCTATTTTGGAAGCTTAATTTGAAGTTAAGTCATACGAACGCTGTGTAGAGATCTTTCGTAGAAAATATCCCAACGCTCCTTCGCCTGGAAACACAACAGTGTATGATTTAGTAAAAAGGATTCGCAAAACAGGTAACGTTGCAGATAAGCCAAGGAACGAACGACAATCAATTTTCACACAAGACTTTATTATGGATGTTGGTAAAAAATTGCAGAACACCCCTGTGAAGTCTCTGAGGCGACTTTCACAAAAGCTAGGAAAATCTTTGTCATCTTATAGGGCTGCAAAACGTCTGAAGTTCTGAGCATACAGGGTGCGAGTAGTTCAAGAGTTACGCCCGTTGGATTTCCAGAAACGCATAAATTATTGCCAGTGGTTCAACAGATTCTTGCGGAACAATGTGGTCAACAAAATGAACACAACATTTTTCAGTGATGAGACCTGGTTCCATTTATGTGGATACGTGAATAGTCAAAATATGTGAACAGTCTTATATGGGCTACGGGAAATCCTCGTGCAGTACATGAGTTCCAATTCATTCTTAGAAAGTGAGATGGTACGCAACTTCAAGGAGAAGAATTGTAGGTCCAATTTGTTTCAACATGACTGCTGATTCAGAAGTGGGTAGTGACTTCATCACTCAATTTGTAGCTTTGCTTGAGGAAGACCAACGTTCCAACAGGATGGAGCAACGAGCCATACATCAAATGAGTCAATGGATGTGCTCCGACATTTCTTCGGGGACCGACTCATATCGAAAAACTTGTGGCCACCTCGCTCACCTGACTTAAATCCTCCAGACTTTTATTTGTGGGGCTATCATAAGAACATAGTGTACAAAAAGAATCCATGGACAATCCAGGACCTGCAGGAGATATAACCAGAGCAGTGAGCGACATCCCGGTCACAACACTGCACAAAGTAGCCAATATGTGTCGTCGTGTTGACTTGTGCCTAACAGTGATGGTAAACATTTCCAAAATCTTCTCTAAATGTTAAACTTTGTTGTTCATCCGAATGTGAGTACAAACTGTAGTCACATGTAAATATTTTCTTAAATTAGAATTCGGGGACTTCAGAACTGCAGTGCAATTTAATATTATAATATGGTGTAAGTCTTAATGGTTTGACCCCTATCTATTCATACGAAGTTTGAAACAAATTGGTCTAACCATTGTCACATGAGATGCGGATGATAGTTTTAATAAATAGGCTTGTTCAATAGAAACGGTAATAAACTGAAAGTTCTGGTGCTGCTAAAGATTGCCCACTCTATCAGAATACCTATATTTGCAAATAGGTCAGGCTTTCTTACGAAATGCGTGAAAACGCGTTTTTCTTAGAGTACAGTTACCATGGAAAACATACAGCGTTTTGACAATCTTAAATATTATATACCTTCTTTAGCATAACCACTATCATGCGCGGAAACCTATAAGATTATCTTCTTTAAATTAAAAGAGTAAGTTGCAATGAGATAGTGCAAATAATTAAAAAGATAACTTGAACACATTTATGTATTGCTGCATGCAACTTTTTCACTGATGTAAGTGGAATCTTGCAGCAAGACAGTTCAGCTTTTTACAAAATACGAATTTTCTCAGAATACTATCAGGACTTTACACGTTAGTTTAAGTGGTTTCAACGGCCAACACACTCCCTGAACTTGAATCCAAATTCGTATCTATGTGATGGCGTTGAAGGATTATTGCCAGAGTGAACCGAATGACCATCAAATTATTAAGGGATGTGATTTTTACCCACTACGCGTTAACACAGCATTTCAGGCAAGTGTAGTTATATCAGTGTTACCAGCTATAAAATTTGGTTTTTGAACGTTTGTTACAGTACCCACAAATCCACTGTTGACATATGATGCAAACAAAACATTAAAGGGCCAAAAGGAACAATTAAGGGCCATTTAGGACCTTGAAGGAACAAAGTATTAAGAGCACATAAATATTAAGAACAGAACACATATATATTAAGAATAAATATTAAGAACATAACACATGAATATGTAGGTACCAAAGTAGCCCCGTTTTACGGTAAATTCCGTTGTTAATTGTTACTGTAGCGGCGATGAGACTGCGATTATGCATATGCGCGCAGAGTTGCAAAACTCATTTGAAGGGCACTGACTAATCAGTTTGATCAGGAGAGCAGTGCAGACGCTTCGTAATGTGAGTTTATAATATTCCCTAAAACTCAAATCGCCCGCCGTGTAAGAAGTGCCATCTGTGATCCGTTACTTGAATGCAAGGAACGTGAAAGCAGCAGACAGCCACCGTCATATTGGTAAGGTGTATGGGGAACATGTTATGAGTCCTTCAATGGTGCGGAGGTGGGTACAACAATTTGATGACGGTTATGAAAATGTGCATTGCAGTTTAAACTCAACATCTCCTTAGGATCTGTGGTTGGGTACAGTTTCCACATTCCCCACAGAGTCCAGACCTGGCACCAATTGATTTTCATTTGTTCTCGAACACTTGAAATCTTTCCTTAATAGCCAGCGATTCAATGAAGGCAAGGAAGTGAAAGAAGTTGTTACTACGTGGTTATCATCACAGATGACATGCTTCTACGATGCAAGTACACAAAACCTTCTGAAGTTTCTGAACAGTGGTGGAAACTATGATTAAAAATAGTACTAAGTCTGGACATCAGATGTTTTGTTTTTATTAATTGCCCACGAAACTTATTTTCTGAACTGCCCTCGTAATTCAGTCGACTAGGCATCGCAAAAGTTCAAAATATCGTGAAGAAAGTTGGTGCTAAGTACTAACAAGTAGGTGAGTGTCCCGGATCAAGTTGTAGGAAAGTGTGGTTGAAGAAGTATCAAGATGAAAGAACTACCATTTACTTTTGCAAAGAAAACTTCAGAGTAAAGTTTATAATACAATCTGTTTGGTTGTGCACTCTGGAAAATGGATATTAGAAATCCAGTACACAACATGTAGGTATAAAGCATTGTTTTATGTAAATTATTACTCAAACAGGAAGAACTATTTTCTGATAGATGCACCGAGCTTATGCCTAGCTTTTGTGAAACATGAGCATACGTCTCTACTGCAGCGGAAA
>JAGDQP010006081.1:11270-34772 GCA_022664845.1 Lepisma saccharinum
TAAGAGTATAAAGGAGATAATGAAATTGTGGAAGTTATCAAATTCTATTATTTGGGCAAGTGAAGATGCAAAACAAAGAGTTATTTTATTTTATTTTACTCAAAATAGATAACAGTCTGTCTACGTTGTAATGAAATACGAAATGAAGTGGTCTTAAACGAAATTTAATATTAAATGAGCCTTCCCGAGCCATTTCCTGTCTCTGTGAGAATGTATTTCTATTTCAGGAAATTGAGTATGTAAGCCATAATACTTATTTCAAGCAGTAGCTGAGAAATTAAATACATTACTGTTGAATGCTGAGTAGTTTCAGCACGTAAAAAATTTGAAAAATATATTTTAATATATTCGAGGAAGGTATTATTGCTATTTATGACAATACATATGTCTAATTGTGTTTTCCACCACACAGTTTCATACTTGCGAAGGATGAAAGATCAATACATAACAACCCCATGCAAGTTGTGTGGGCTGTACATGTTCTGAACTTTCGCAACTTTGTTCGTTGATGAATTTTGCAAGTGGAAGTTTCAGGAACAGAACTTGTGGTCTGCAATAAACAGCCAATATTTTATTACCGGACTCGTTATTCAGATTCACTCTTTTAATCATGTGTTAATGTTTATCTTCTCCATTGTTAAATTACTTATTTGACTTACTTGTTGATACTGTTTTAAGTTTATTAATATTTTTGTGTGCATTACGAACATGGAATTATTTTTTTATTATTTAGGTAAGATTGTACAAAATTGTTGTAATGTACAACAATAACTTATTTGGGTGGAAATCCTCTGGTTTCTTTGAAAGGAATACATGTTTTCCTCATGTTTTCTCTCTTTTCCATTGGAGTTGCGAGAAACGTTTATGCATGTCTGTTAGATCAGTGCAGCTGCAATGTTTTTGACATCAGTTTCAGGGTTCTAGGGCGTCATCACTCAAAGAAATCATGCATTTTATTAGAACACCGATCTCCAGTTACTCGATTGTAGCACTCACAGAAACTGATCTTGTTTGGACGTCACAATTCTTTTATCAGCGTGCTAGAGCGTATTAGAATGACTAAACAGTTAGTCATCTTATCGGTTCGATTTAAGAAAAAGTAAAACATATCATCACAAGTCTTGTGCCAAAAGTGTTCGTCTAGGCTTACCTATCTCGCTCCTTACGTTTCGTAGACCTAGTGTACGAGTAAACTTTCCACAGCCAAAGGATTTGGTCCGCCATTTTCCTTCTTCCTCTTTTCGCTTGAAATATATCTCTAGTTGCATCCTGCAGGGTAACCAATTTCACGATTAGCGTAATCAATCCTTCAGTGTGACCAACTTCCTGACTAAATTCGCTCTGTCTTCTTTATTGTCTCCAGTATTATTCGTCTATCACCTTCAGCACTTCCTCACTTCGTTTCTTTTGTAGTCTTCGGATTTTTCCCATTCTTCTCCATGACCACATTTCAAACGCTTTTCTTACTATCTGCTCTACATAGAACAATATTCCGTACCAATAATAATCAGTCTTTTCCTCAAGTCCTTGTTCATCTACACAGAGGAGTATAATACTTCTTCTTCTTTTTAGTGAATATCTCTTTCGTCATTGCTATTCTCAAATTTTTCTTTTCAAATTTCAAGCCCTCACTTATATCTTCCACATACTTGAAGATAAATATGTGTTATAATTTTAGGACTCTTGATAGCATAGAGCGAGTTATTCGCTAACAAAGCTGGACCTAATATCCCCGCTTTGCCCATCTGTCCGTGTCAAATACTTATATCCTGCGCAAGTATGTTGTTTCGCATAACCGTTATGTTACAGCAGGTTGTGTAACATGGTAGGAGGTCAGAGTTCTATTGAAACAAAGTACCAGATCATAACCAGAGTAAATTGTTAATAGTTTTAGGTCCCTCTCAAGGGACCCTCTGAGCCGTAGCAATTGTTAGTACAATAGCAGCTCTCATTTGTTTCTCTTCCAATTTCCATATGCAACATCTAACGTTCTGTAAAAAATAGGCTTAATGTTAATAAAACGAGATATCTTTACGTTTGTGGTTTAACAATTAACAGTGGAACTGCTGGAAGACGATGTAAAGAGAGAGGACGGTGTGAGGTGTTATTGTGGACATGAAATTTACATTAAGAAAGTTACGAGAATTGAACTGAATTGCATTTATGGTCTCCAGGTATTGTGTTTACACTGGGATAGTGGATGTGTGAAGGAACTCGGCCAGGTACTTGTCTATTTTACCCTGTTGTAACTGAGGACAAACTCTGGGAAATCCTTAGTCAGCAAGATCGACCATTTCGTTCGATAAAACTAAAACTTCGGTAAACTTTATTTTGTATGGTCTAAGATGGGCTAAGATCCTAAGTGGTTGCTGGTAAGTTTCAACATAGTACCTGTCTGGGTAGAAATACAAAGATTTTATCTCAGGTTGGGGTGATATTCGGAATCAACAACCAGGGATGAAATCCTCAAGCACCAGGGAAAATCCCCGGCACCCCCCCCCCCCCCCGGAGAATCGAACACTGGTATGGGCCATTGTAGTAACTTTACACTGCGGCCCGTCACGATTATATTGTGAAGGCAGTGCTAGTTAAAATCCACAAACATCCATGCCACTGGCGGGATTCGAACTCGCGATCTTCGAGTCAGTAGTCTAACGCCTCAGACCACACGGTTGCCTGGTCGGCCACTTTGTTCGAGTCCAGAGTCTTCCGAATATGAAGCTGAAGCTCTATCATCTGAGCTACGGTCGCTCGGTAAATATCACGAGAAACACTTGTTGTCAATGTATGAAGGGGAAATTGAATTGAATTGAATTTTATTGATGGCCTTCAGGCATCTAAGACTCAGACCGGTATGGAGGGCAAGACGGCTGCATTAAATTTCCTATAACTTTAGATTCACAAATTAAAATTGAAGATCTGAATTGAAAAACATCCCAAGTCCACTGGAGTATATTTTCCAGGAGGAACGAAAAGCAGTCCAAGGTCTTCGTATATTATCCTATTCAGTGGAAAGAATTTTGTGTTAAAAATGAGTTTCTGTGGTGGGATTAGGATGTAATATTTATGCAAGTGGATATATAGCCCTTGGAACATAGAAACCGACGAACAAAAAAAAAGGAGATACGAAAAAAGTGGACTTATGATGTTTTTCTATTCAGGTCTTCAATTGTACTCAATAAGATGTCCTCTTGTTTGTATTTTCCCTGTAGAAAACGTAATCCAGTTTCGCATGTTCTCTGCTTTTTTGATCCATAGTAGACAAATGATATGGCGGCAATTAGCAGTAGAATCATTTTCTTATCTGAAGGATAATTGAAGACTTTAATCATGTACGACATTTCAAGACTTTATGAATCACTCTACACACGTTCTATATGTGCGCATAACATTGAATAAATTTTCTGGTAGGAGATTCAGTATCTGTTTTTGTATTGCTTCTGTAGAAGAAGATCACTTCAATTTTATCCTTTGGGGGACGGACAACATTGTTTAGAAAAGGATTTGTAGACGAACGTGTGTGTCTGTATGTGTGTGTAGGTTGTTATTTGAGATAGAATGGGATGGAGTCAGGACAGAAGGTTCAATTTGTGAAAGTCCGTTGGCTTTCTTTTCTGTTTGTGTGCAAAGATTACCTTCAGCCCAATGTCTCACTGGCTCATCTCATCCCACAAAACCCTGCCTTCTTCACTTGGTAATGTCTCTGGAGTTTGCTCTTACGATCTTCGTGTCGAGTCGTCGGAGTGGCATCAAAGAAGCAAATTGGAATCGCCAAGGGATTGCGAAGAAGACAGCTACACATCTCGACAGCTGGAGGCCGTTTGTTCCATTAGATGAACGGACTGTGATATGGGTTCCAAAAAACAAACTTGACAGAACACGGAAGATAAATCACAACTTCCAGGATGAAATCATCCGTTTCGAACGGAAACTACAAACAACAGACAAGGAGAGCAAGCGAGACAGCAACATTCTTGGTCTTGTAATACAATTGTGACAGAATATAAGATTGAAAGTTATATATCTGCCTACTTAACTAAGCTCTTGACTCACCCAACTGCAAATTGTATCTGTCATCCAATACCGGGTAATTGATAGCAGTAGTGAAATTATGTGTTTCAATGAAAAAAATTCTGGCAGAAAAAAAATATACTAGCCAGTATAAGGCATTTTATATCCTTTACGTGAAGTGCTGCAGATATCCCATCCTAAAGCGTTATTTATTTCATACCCAAAAACGTAACTCTGTACCTCCTCCAACTTTATGAAACTATCTTGGGGATAGGGGGGGGGGGGGAGATTTTGTCAATTAGCTTAAGCATAACGTAACAATGTTCTATTTTGTTCATCTGAATTTTAATCGCTAATGTATTAAAACAAATATGCCTATTTTCATTTTTCAAGATATGATGTCGATCGCCAGGAAATAAAGCCTTAAATTCCTCTATCGCTTTATCGTGTTTTACATTGCATCCAACCAAATGAAAGCGTCGCCCCGCAAGATGTACACCCAACCCCAAAATTTAAACAGCATTCAAAACTACTAGTAGGCCTATTATACATTATTAATTCAGTACAACATAAATTCTCGGTTTTCACAGCATTAATTCCACTCGCAGTGTGCCCAATATCAGGGCTTTTCCTGTGTTACAACGAATATTTTCCTCCAAACAAATAATATTACTGCACATTAAATGATGGTGACACGGCACCACCCGTGCGAAAAATCAACATTTTATACATACTTTTAGAAGTACTTTCCTATATCAAATTTCAGAAAAGGTGCCCTTGACGAGCTCTAACGAAGTTGAAAACCTCATTTTGCAAGGTTCTTGTGAGTGAAACAGTACAAAAGCAGATGAACATAAATTACGTGTATTTGAAAATAAGGTTTCGAGAAAGATATACGGGCCGAAACGGGACGAGATGACTGAGGAATGGAGTAGACTGCATAATGAAGAACTCCACGGACTGTACGATTCACCAGATGTTGTAAAAATAATGAAATCGAGACGACTAAGGTGGGCAGGCCATGTAGCTCGGATGGGGGGAAAACGAAGATTATATTCTATCCTGGTTCGAAGGCCCGATGGAAAGAGGCCATTGGGAAGACCGAGACGTCGTTGGGAGGACAATATTAGAAGAGATCTTCGAGAAGTAGGTGTTCGTGATGAAAACTGGCTTGATACTGCCGAGGATAGAATCCAATGGCGAACGTTTGTTACTGCGGCGATGAACTTGCGAGTTCCATAAGCCATAGAGTTAGTTAGAGTTAGTTTTAGAATTAACGTCTTGTGATAATACAAAGACATTGTTAGACGAATTGGGGGCGGTTCGGAAGGTACATGCCAATTTTTATAAAATTAGTGAAGAAACTAGGTAAGTTTGCGAGTGTCATCTGAATTTAGTTTCACTTAAAAAAAGACTATGCCCTTCCTATAGAAAAATACACTCTAATAATGAACATTGAAGTATTCACTTCCATAAATTAGTAGTGTACCTGCACCATAAACTTAACTTCATTATTCAATAAAAAAAAACGTAGCTAACACAGCAAAATCTCTAGGATCATTACGTCGATTTCTACCTGGGACAAAAACAATTGATACACCCACAGGAAGTCAGCAAACTTCATTTAAAAATATAGAGAAGGTTTAACATATAAAAGCACGAAACCACCTTAGGCACCATGGGGATTGTTCAACTCCTTACAAAAAAATACACAAAAATTTAAGAAAATTAAAATTAATGAACAAAATTCTACAGAGCTTCCATAAACGAATAGTGCAACAAAGATTCTTCACCGATATCTGTGTATTCAGTCCAATCGTGGCTAGGAGAAATAGAAAAAATAGAGAAGAACAAACCGGCCTGAAAGGACCTGCCGCTTAGGTGAAACGCTAAAAAAAAAGTTGACAAAACGATAACAGATCGATCACTTGCTATACTTAGCAAAAAATGACAGAAACACAATGTAACCAAATGGATTTTTAAAAATATCATGGTTAAGGAAGAACATTTCTTAAAGCTTTTGCACGATAAGCACGAGAAAATGAAATCCTCTTTTTATGATATTTCCTACAAAAAATTCTAGGCCAATGGAAAGAATTCCACAAAATAGCCAAAACAGAAATTGATTCAATTCGTAAAGAAATCAAAGAACCAAATAACAAAGATATAGAAAATTTCCCTCTATTAATATCGATTTTATAGTTGGCTTGTGAGAGACAGACGGACAAACGTCACATTGTGGAATCCGAAACATTGTGCCTAGAAGCACTTGAGCAAAAGAAAACTTATTGGTGTCCAGGAGTCTTCATGAGGCGAGAAGCCTTTTTAGCTAGAGAAGCTATACACAGTTTTCATAGAACATACTACGCATATCAGCCCAAATATAAGAATCTTCCCACACATAAGTGAAGGGAAGTGCTGATTGAATTCCAAGGATGCAGGCTTCGAATTCCTAACAATCAGACTATAAGATGTAGGTTCAGTCAAATCCCATGTTGATGGTTTCACAACCGAAACTGTAGGTTAGTATCGAAACCGAGACTGGTTTGGTTGTGCGGATTTAAATAGAGAAATAGATGGTCGATTCCAAACTTCTGGAAATCTTAAATTTCTGGAAATAATAACGCCATCCTTGTAAATCAGTTTCGGATGATAGTGTAATAATTTTGCATAATATATTGCGTCATATGCATCATCAGATCAAGGAAAGCTTGGTTTCGTCAACTATCACGACCCGTGCCGCTTCAAAAGATTTTGATTGGTGACGGGATTGGGTTAGATCAAGTCTAATATGTCCAGTCGTTTCACGTTACCGTGTGTAACTTTTCTGCAATCATGCCTTATCGGCAAAAGCTATCTGTGATATATTCGGCGATGTAATGCAATATACAGATGCTTATCAGAATAATGGAAACACCTGTAGTTGGCAACACGTCAGATGTATGGGTTGGCAGTGGTGTCGTGGCGACCGCAGCGCCGGACTGCTGGTGGTGGTGTGTTAGGTCGGTCTCCATACTACGTCAGGCGTCGTGGAACAGGAGTGTGCAGTGGCTGCAGCAGATGGAGGTAGTGTAAAATGGGAGACCTCTCAGTTTCAAAGAGGGCAAACTGTTGGTGCCCGGTTATGTGGAGTGAGTGTGACGGCAGTGGCTAGTGTGTTAGGTGTGTCGCCAGGGACAGTGTCGAAGGTGATGACGGCCTACACAACACACGGGAAAACCACATCGGGGAAGCAGAACAGTGGGCGGAAGAAAAGCATCAGTGACAGGGCACGCCGGGTATTAAAGCGCATTGTCACGCGGAACCGTCGTGCCACTGAGGCGCAAGTGATGGAGGAACTCAATCAGCACCTCCCCCAACCTGTTTCGACAATCACAGTACGCCGCGAATTACATGACATGAACTTACGGGGTCGTGTTGCACTGGCCAAACCTCTCATCAGGGACCAGAACGCTTTAGCACGCCGCAAATGGTGCCACGACCATGCAACTTGGACCGTTGACGACTGGAAACGTGTGGTATGGTCGGATGAGTCACCATTCACCCTATTCCAAACCACGGGCCGTGTTTATGTGTGGAGAACGCCCAAAGAAGCGTATGATCTGCAGTGTCTCCGCCCAACTGTGAAACATGGCGGCGGCACGGTGATGCTGTGGGCCGCAATATCATGGTTTTCATTGGGTCCTGTGGTCACACTTCGCGGACGCAACACTGCCAACGATTATGTCGCAATTTTAGGAGACCACTTGCATCCTATGGTCCGGATGTTGTTCCCGGACAATGACGCCATATTCCAGGATGATAATGCATCCATTCACACAGCTGGAGTTGTTGCAGCGTGGTTTGAGGAACATCGGGATAAAGTTCAACACCTCCCCTGGCCCGCCCAATTCCCAGATCTCAACATAATTGAACATCTGTGGTCCATCTTGGAAACACGACTCCGGCGACGATTTCCACCTCCATCCTCTCTCACACATTTGGCCGATGCCCTGCACGAGGAATGGTGTAATATTCCACTTGCTACCATTCACGACCTCTATGCCTCCGTCCCACGTCGCATCAAGGCTGTTCTGAAGGCGAAAGGTGGCCCGACACCATATTAATCTGGCAAGTTGCACTTTCGTTCAGGTGTTTCCATTATTCTGATAAGCATCTGTATATCCGCATGATATATATATACGAAATTCCTGACATGAAAATAAGAAAACGTATAGATCATGGAGGGTCCATAAATGCTTCGTTTCAGCGCTATAGGCTGCCGAAAGTGTTGGAAAATGAACTCTAAAGTTTGACAGTAGAACAGAGGCGGCATGGTACCTTCCCAGACTTTGAAGCTACTCTATTCAAAACTGCAATTTCCAACATTATGCAATAGATGCGCAAAGGATTGTCCAAAGGAAGTAGGGGATTCCCAGACATTCTCAGGAGTAAATGTGGGTAGAAATTAGAACGAATAGTTTTTGCATGAGTATAGATGATAAACGTAATCACTGGCATTTAACTGAGCAATACTCTCTCTCTCTTTTACTGATAATATGTACCACAAACGTTCGTATGTAATTTATTCCTGTTTGTTATGAAACTATGCATTTTTTTTTATTAAACTCGTTCCGAAAAGGATGTTTGATATATCGCCTAGCCCCCCCCCCCATAAATTTTGCCTCCTTAAGATTTCCGACTGACTACGCACCTGGTCAGTACCCTGAGAATTAAAGAGGAGATCGAACCAGTGCAACTATTTTCGAATACTTCTAAAAAGCACGGATTTGTTTAACATGAGCACTAAAAATGGAAGAATTGGTGGCTGTATTGAAGACATTTTTAGAAAGAAGGGGGCTGTTGACGTAATGCACCGACAAACTTCAAGTGATACATCAGAAAATAAGAAAAAAAAAAACAACACCCGGAATAGATTCCATCCTTAAAGTAGTTGCCCCCCCCCCCGGGTCTCTCTTAAATCCTTAAATGACTGGGGGGCAATACCCCCACCCATGCCCCCCAGTAAATCCGCCCATGGAGCTGAGGGAGCAGGGTATCGTCAAAATTTTCAAACCTGCTCTATCCAAAAATCCACATTCCAAAATTCAGTAGTGAGTGCGCAAGGGATTCCTAAAAGGAAATACGCGATTCCCAGAAATTCTCTGAAGAAAAGATAGGTCGAAATTAGCGTGAATAAGATGACTTTAAGTTTGAGTAATGATATAAGTAATCACCGCCATCCGACCGGCCATCCAATTACATTCTCCTACAGTCATAACAAATAAACAAAACCTCCGTTGAATGTATGTACTCTAATTCCTCATTAGTCATTAGTAGCCAACCAGGCATTTTTAGAAACAAAATCCTTCGCCATACAGAATCTGTTTAAGACATCGCATTTGCACAGACGAATTATCATTGTCACTGAGAGGTCATCCCATTTATGCTCATTTCGACCCACCTTTCCATTAGAGAATTCCTAGAAATTCTCTAGCCTACTTCCTTTGGACAATTCCTTGTGCACTTATTGCAAAATTTTGGATAGAATTGGTTTGAAGTGTCTTTGACGATAGCGTGATGAATCAGTTCTACCGTAGAGGTATTGGGAATTTGAAGCTCTAAACTTCATCTTTTTCGCGCTTTCGGCAGCCTGTAGCTCCGAATTTATTTTTGAATTGAATTTTTAAAGACCTTTAGGTAACTATGGCCGTATGGATGATGATGGGATGAATTGGTGGAATGAAGAAAGTGGGAGCAAACGGGAGCACCCCGAGAAAACCCACGCACACGGTGTTTGTCCATCACAAAACCCACATGGCA
Source organism: Lepisma saccharinum (assembly GCA_022664845.1). Lineage (NCBI taxonomy): Eukaryota > Metazoa > Arthropoda > Insecta > Zygentoma > Lepismatidae > Lepisma > Lepisma saccharinum. Next base: position 21,084 of record JAGDQP010006081.1, read on the forward strand.
TGAGCAGGATCGATCCGACGACCCCTAGCACCAGAGTTGAGCACTCTGCCAACTGATCCACCGCGACCCCCTGTAGGTCCGAAATGCTGTGAAATTTTCAACCCAGTGACTAAGACACCCCCTCCTGATTTTTGAATGTATACTCCCTAGAAGTTTGTCGGTGCATTACGTTACCACTATCTGTATATATGCATTTTATGCTATTGATAATAATCACATACCAGTCTACAATAATTCATGCACGTGCATATGCTTACCAAATATTGGATTCCCTCTCTTTGTTCCTAATCCTCCTATCGTGAAGACATGAGAATGATCAGAAGTTACAACCAACAATGTTTCATGAAGGTTAAGAAGAGGCAAAGCTGCCAACAATGCTGACTCCATAGCTAATGTTTCCTCCAGTGCTCGATATGCATTGTTGTAGTGATGTGCATGATCAATACGTCCAGCTGCAAAATAAACATAAACAAATTGATTCAAATAAGACATTTTAAGGGCAAAAGCAGTTTATTTTCTAGTTTTTCAAAGTCAAGACTCAACAGATGCGTCGCGATCGCGCCAGTAATCCACACCATCAAAGGTATGGAGAAGCCTCCGAGGACTGAGTCCAATGTTTGTGCGTAATACTAATAAAAATAATCTAACCTGACTTTAAAAAAAAAACACCTTTGCTTGCTCAAGCCTACTCGATATTACATTTGTGTAAAATGTGCAGAAGATCTTTGGTTTATCAAAAAGTGGTGGTGAGTGGATTGCTGTTGTAAACTCTATTCCATGTAGCAGCCTTTTGGGTTCAGTATTAATTTGTCTCTTGTAATTCGTTTCGTTAGGTTACCTTTGTCTGATTATGGATTGTTAACTTTAAGTTGCATTACATCAGGTTAAGTTACGGACAATGTTTACTTCAATGAAAATTTATAAGTTTTTGTTTGTGATAGCTCAGCTTTCTACCGTGTTTTGGCGGTCCTGCGTTGATAGTTCTCGCGTATTCTAATGCTGTTATTGACCATGAATATATAACACTAAATCATCGGATAGAATTCGGCCAAAAGTTCGTTGGCAGCCATAACGAATAAGATAAATCGTCTCATCCCATCTACATATTTCATTGGAGGTAGGGTTACCAAACCGTCCGTTAGTAATGTCAGACCGGAATTTGAATTTGGTATTTTCTTGAAAAAGTCCTGTATTTAAAAAATAAAATGAGCAAGACGTTATTACACCTGGACTTGCATCGTTTGTGTTATTTACGGTAAACTGGATGGTCACGAATGCTAGGTAATTTTCCATTATTTAATAACTGCTAGTGTGCGTGGTTGAGGCCACTGAACATGTATCTCGCTCAATAATTTTTGTAAGAAGAACCGGATGAGCTATAATTGCTGTGTTTTCTATTAGTGTTTATGCATTTCACGATGTACTTCTGCCAATCAAATTGTTTATCCCTGCAAATTCAATGTGTCCGGCATTTTTTTTTTTAGAAAAGTTCTGCTTGCTTCGTAGTTTTGTCCTGCATTTGACAATGTTCAGTTGGTAATCCTAATTGGAGATAATCCTATCGCTAAAGTTTCCCGTCGAAAGGATCTTGTATTTGACGAAAACCTTTTGTTTTCTGATCACGTGGCCTCTATAACTAACAGTTCTATGCGCTTACTTGCTCTTCTATGTCGATTTACTGAAATTAAGGATCTTCATTCCCGTATTCGTAATCTATCTCATATTGCTTCTGTTATGAACTTTTTTCTTGCTAAAGTCAAAAGAAGCATACCAACGGTACGTAGCTTAAGCAAACCCGAGTTATTATCCGTTCTTAGTCTCCAAGTTCTCTCTTCTCGTCGCAAGCTGGCAGATATGACGTACTTACCAATACTCAAAATGGGAATTTAGAAGCGACAGTACATTTCTGAAGCGATAACGTCAGCTATACCAGTTAAGCTCAATCGCAGTGGCTTTTCCTGCCTTTTTCGTTTTATGTCAGTTATTCAAAATTCATTGCAGGTAAATAAAATTTAACTTTCACATACCAAAGTTCGTTTCGTCCTTCAATAACGGGTACAATTAGTTTTAAAGAAATGCTACTGTGTGCAGACACTTTCGGGACAGAATAATGTCCTAAAACTTTCTGTACACAATCCTGAAGTTATTACTAACATGTCTTTCAAACTATTGAACTCGTTATTGAAGGACGAAACGAACTTTGGTCTGTGAAAGTTAAATTTTGTTTACTGCAACGAATTTTGAATAATTGACGTAAAACGAAAAAGGCGGGAAAAGTCATTGTGATTGAGCCTTAATAAAGTTTTTTCATCAAAAAGTGCCGGTATAAGCAGAAAAAGTGAGTTATTCCTATTGTGTATTACAATCATGTTATTGATATGACTTGCTGTTTTATGATTTCGTTTTATAGTTTAATTTAATATAATTTAGTCTGTAGAAATGTTATTTATTCTCAGTGTAAACTGGCAATTCTAGCTGTAAATAACGACAACAGTTCTCAAGCCCTGTCTAATCATTGAGTCAGCACGACAATAGATCTCCTGAAAGTATTACAAACTCTTCCAGAAAGTAAAAGTTTCATGAGATTTCGAATATGTTTACATCTCCCTTGATTAGAGGGGATGGAGTCACTGTTGAAATAGATGAAGGGATGTTTGGACGTCTTAAGTACAATTTTGTACCCTTAATTAATCATGCATCGTTTCTATACGTAGGTGGTGTTGTAGACAACGAAGAAAATATTTATCAGTGAGTGCAGATAACGAAAGAAATGCTAAAAGTTTGGTGAACATAATAAATCACCATATTAATAGAGTTCTACAAATATCACCGACTGCTGCAAAGGATACAACTTGTCCAAAGAAAGCTGGAAATGTTTAAATTAAACCCCAAACAGGCTATATGATTTCTTACGATTGTCCAGATAAGTCTATTAGATTAATTTAAAGTAGTTTGCATTACATTAAGATTCTCGTTATGCAGTGACCTACTCAATATTCCTGCATTATCGAATGTCGTCTTTAATATCGAGAAATTAAGTTACGAGGCGCAAAAAGTTTCATTAGATAAAGTTAGGTTAGTTTCATTTACAATCAATATAAGTTCCATTTACAACAAGATATTTATTATCCAACACTATGGCAAGATTCTGACCTCTTCCAAGAACATACAATGTTTCCTACGGTCTTAACATATCGGTACTCATCTAATGGAATCTCCTAATTTTATTATACGTGTAAAACATATTTAGAATGATTTCTAATTTCAACTTAGCTACAGTCAATAATTGGTGGTGATAAATCATTATTTCACAAATTCATACTAATTAGAAAGAAATCACTTAATCTTCCATGTTCGAATCAATTAGAAAATAATCAACAACCAATTTCAAGGTTTGTTTCTAGAAATTTCTAAATGCTTTTCACTTTCCTACAACACTGATGCGTCTTACGTTTTTAAATAAAATCCGATAATAGCGTTAGTTAATGATCAAATGTCTTTAAATAATCTGCTTCTAAGTAACGATGGTTTGAATGAAACGAAATCACTAAATATATTAGAAATAAAAATATTTTGTGGAATATACATGATAAAAAAAGGAAGTTCAATACAAAAGTCAGCAGGTCGAAATAGCAGCCGGGAGTGAGTGACTTATCGATTACGTAACAAACAAGCTCGAGCTACCTGCCTTCCCTGGAGACTTACCCGAACATGTACAATCACATACATGTAATTTCGAAGACTGATATCAATAATAAGAATCACGAACTATTCGATACACTAAAAGATGCCAAGTTTGAATAAGTTATGAAGGATATGGTAGAAATAGAAGTAGTCGTATTTTACAAGCATTATTTGTTTCATCACTATGAAAATGAAATGTTGTTCACAGAGCAAACTGTAACATGATACGAATGATACGTATTAGAGCCGATGATACGAATTTTCGGTTCATGCACTATTTCAGCGATGTTTTTGTACAGCGCCTTCAGAACTGAAAATGTATTCAAGTAATTATTTGTATTGTGTGTCTTACATGATAGAAATACAGGATTTATTACGAAAACTAATAAATATCGCCTTCATGTACACATTTTATTAATAATTATCAATGTATTTTTGCACCTCTTGAACCAGTCAACCTACGGCCCCTTCTTGCTTATAATTCAATTCAGCGATCACTATTTTACAACGAAATTTTATCACTATTTTAACAGTTTTCCCATACCAGTGGAAAATGTCCGTGGAGAATAATATACAAGTATTATTAACAAACTACATCGTAGGGCAGAAATAGCCAACTCACTAACCTCAACGTTAAATATTTGTCTGCATCTAGACAGTTGCATTTATCACACAACGTAGAGTGCGGAGCACTTTATTTGTGTCATTTTCTCTGATAAATTGTTCTTAACCCCATTATCCGACATGTGGCTAACCTCTAACAATCCTGAATAGTTGGTACGGAGTGAAATATGAAGTGACAATGTTATGCTGTTGGAATGCCATTTCCAGGTATTCCTTAGGTCTGCTTGTTCCCTACCCTTCTCATACCACAGTGATGAACTGTTTAAGATTGCAGAGGGTTATGGTGTCAATATCGTTTTTTACTGGTGGTACAATTTGTCAACATGATATAGGAAGGGTTCGCCACCGTAAAGAATCAATAAAATACCATAACCTTTCCGCTAATCTATTTTCTACATTTTATTCTCACTTGGAGAATGGCTACAGTCAAGAACACTTATAATATCACTTCCCGTGAGAACAACTGGATCGATTCCAACCCAACACGGTACGGTGATAATAAATACTACCCTCCCTCCCTCCAACTCATTTTCCCAATGAAAAGTTTACGGTATAACTCCGTTTCTGCGTTAATGAGAGTCAATTATTAAAATACATGTTCACGCGATAGGCGATAAGGTCTAAACTGATTTCAGTAAAAGTTGACATTAATATAGGGGACTATTGTGATGCTTTGTTTAGATTGATAATATTATGATGATGATAAGAATTATAGGTGAAACTAACTTCCGTTCAGACTGCAACAGTAGCTTGGTTTTCGTGCTTGTACTGCCATGTTGTGAGTATCACAGAAGAACTTGAGACGAAGATCCGGGAAATCATAAACGGTGTTCCTGCGGAGTTCTTGATGAAGGTCGTAGAAGACATACCAGTTTGTTTAAGAAAGTGTGTAGGAAATGCTGAAAATGCATTCAATAAACCATATGTGTAGCAAACATTAAGGTTCTGCCTTAAATATTTTAGGAGCAACAACTGTTTGAAAACAGGGAGTTACTTACCACCCACATTAACCTTTCCGGATTATAATTATACATAGTTTGTTTAATAATACGCATATACCGTAAAAATACTCAGTATGCGAATTAACAGGGGGGGGGGGGGGATTCCGGGATTTACCCCCGGGAAAATAAGTTTCCTACCATGACAAATTAATTTTCGTCCGTGCCAGGGATAAATTTCTACCTCCTAGAAGATGTTTCGATCAAGATTAGATAGAAAATCGTAACATTTTTATTTGGAAGTTGTTGAAACAATTTTCATGGAAGCGACAAGGGTATATGAACTTTTACTAGCAGCTAAGAAGCCTATTTAGAAGCTGTTTCTTTTGTGATGATTATGAAGTAGCTTAATGTGAAATATTTAGTATGATTGTTTGATTTAGTAACCTCCTATTGGAAAATGGGACTCACTCTCTCTCTCGGCTGGTCTAGTGGTTACCGTCGCTGACTGCATACCGTGGGGGCCAGGGTTCGATTCCCGGCTTTGCCAAGCTATTTTTTTTCAAAGTGAGAAGGTCTGGGACGGTGCATACTCAGCAGGTTCGTGACGCAATTGGGGAGCTGCTGTGAATAAAAGACAGTGGCGATCACAGTTGAGAGATTCGGGTCTACCCTCCCAACACGTCTGGTCAGAGTGCGAGCAATAGACAAACTCCTTTCTTCGAGACAGGCCTCATCCCGTAGTCGATTGAATATGGCTGTGAATTCGTATATATATATATATATATATATATATATATATATATATATATATATATATATATATATAGGTGGGTGTAAAAAATTTCGGTGTTGACCCAGCATCGTGAGGACAATTGGGGAGCTGCTCTGAATAAAAGACAGTTGCGATCACAGTTGAGAGCTTCGGCTCTCCTCCCCAACACGTCTGGTAAGCGTGGGAGCAGTAGACCAACTCCTCCCTCCGGGGAGAGGCATCATCCAGTAGTGGGTCGAATATGACTGTGATTTATTATTATTATTATCCCCCCGTTGTTTTATCAACCCTGGCTAAAAAGTTTAATTCGCACACTGAAAATACTTGTGTAAAAATGAATGTCCATAAAATACAAAACTGGAGTAAAACTCGTACAAGCTCTATTGATCTTGTTTATGGCAAAAACCAATTTTAAATTACTGTTATTTCCCCGAAAACTGTTAATTATTTTTTAAAACGTTTAAACGATTGAGTCACTTTTAGTGAATAACATTTTGAACTTACCACAAAAGAACCTTCTGGAACTAAACTTAATGCCACTTCAAAGTTTTGGAAAAGCTCTCGGGATGTGCTTTCAATGGAGTAAATCGCAATGAAATCCTCATCGAAGAAATGTCAGTTACAGAGACGAAATTTCATGATTAAAGAGAAACGTGAGGTCGCAAATTAAGTGATAATTAACTCTTCTTTTAACATTCAAAACGTCTAGTCCTTTCATTTTCATAGTCCAGGCATATCTTTTGTGAATAGGTAAGTGAATATTAAAACATAAAAGAAACAGTATTTTTTCATGTTCGAAGCAGCTCTGTTTAAGAAGATTATGCAACCTGTAATTTCAGTAGCCGTTAATTGATGGTTTAAAAGGAATTTATTCTTTTATGCTTTTTTTTTTTTTTCAAAAAAAGCCTCCCACATTTTCATTTGAAATTATTCAGACTTCAGTTTTATCGTATCTACCTTGTTAAAGATTAAACCCATTTAATTTTGGTAAATGTGCAAATAAAAGAATTATTTGCTATACCATACATGTAATTTGAATTTCATATATGGCCTCCAGGCATCTAAGGATCAGGCCGGGATATAGGGAGGAGAAAGAACTTGGGAAAGTGTCGGCCAGGCACTACGTTTGCTTGCTATGACTGAGGAAAAACCCTGTAAAACCTCAGTCAGGATAGTCGGCCGCTGAGATCGAACCCAGGACCTTCCGAATGCTGCGTCAACGCTCTACCACTGACTATACATGTAATATACACAAGAATTTTTCTAGAATAAAGCCTGGTACAGACTTTCAGTAAATCGTTCAGACAAACCGTTTTATCTGGGCAACAAAGGACTTGACGCACATTGTGGATACACGTTCAATCTTCGTTCAGTATTTTATTATTGTTATTTTTATTTATTTATTGCTTGCAGCGGCGTAGAAACATCAAGTTGTGATATTTTTTCTGTGTAAACGTTTGGATAGGGCTCTTCGATTTGGAAATAAAAATTCGATTCCTGATAAATCCAAATCGTTTTTTTTTATTTCGAAAATCGATTTTTTTTAAAAAAATCCAAGCCGATATTTTCGATTAAAATTGAAACAGAAACGACATTAATCCAAATCATTAAAAATTAATTTTATTCGAGGAAAACGGAAACCGAATTCTATTTTTAATGAAAACCAATCACAACCGAGAAATTAAATAAAAAAAAAAGTTTAAATGGAGAAATCAGAGACTTTTTAAGCCGCAAAATCGGAAACGGTTTAAATTTAGACGGAATAAAAAAAGAATTAAATTGAAAAAATCAAAAACTTATTTCTCGTCATTGAAAATTGGTTTATCATTCCAAATTTTATTACTTCAACATACAAGAATTTATCTTCATATTTATATTAAATAAATATTAATATTCAATTTTATGAATAATTCTATTTTTATGTAAGCTAAGCAAATAACTAGGGTGTTATCATTTTCCGGGAAAGGAATGAAGAAGGTTCCGGCAAGAGGTTTTGTTGAGATATCGTCGGATCATTCGTGTGGAGAAACTCAGGAAAACGCTTAGAACCTCCGTTAACATGGATGGTACCAAAGCTCGATGTCTCTCCATTGCAATTCAACAAACATAATGATTCCAAAGCTGATAAGTGAAGTCAAATATAAAATGAATGAAGAGAGATGAGATTATTTTACTGCTGTTTTTGGACAAGGCTAGTTTTTGAGTGAAAACGCTTAGTCAAAATTGAGAAGGAGATAAAATACACATAGTGTTGTGCGCTGATGTGCGTAAGTAATGGAATTGAGAACTGTTAGTAAGTTTGTACATATGTTACAACGAAAACTGCATGTATTTCTTGTGAACTTAAATAATTGCATATTTCACATATTTTTAGAAGAAATGGATGCGTTAGAACAAATTAATAAGTTGAAATTGGGGTAAGAGTCAAAAGTCGAGGTGCCTATAATGTGGACGCAAGCAACAGAAACGTTTTGCTGATTTACTTGTTCCGACAAGACGTAGTCTACCTTATAGTCTGGACCGGGATTAAGTATTACTGTATTTAACTGCAAATGCCCTATATTTCAAAGTGAGTATAACATCGTTTCCGAACATTGTGAAAAACAAAATGTAATCAGTGTGCAAAATTGTGAAATTTGGGATGACCGCAATTGATTATTTGTAAAATATCCCCCGAAAAAGTGTAGAACTGCAGGGTGGGGCATGACCAAATCGGACTACAGGTTCTCGTTCAGTTGGGTGTCATGTAGTCACTGCAACGACTACCAAGGTCTCTTTGCTGGCATCCCTAACCAGAGTTCGCCACTTGTTCATTGAAGTAACTCTCCAATTGTTTTTACAGTGCTTTTGTCCAAAATAAAAAGTTCTGATCTCTACCGGGAATCGAGTCCGGGACAACTCACACCGAAAGAGCTAATCAATCGACTAAGGGAGAACCATGCAGAGCTATTAATATTAAGTCATGTGAACATAAAATGCTTCTGTCTTTGCGGTAGCAACACTTAATTCCCATTTTCCGAACGTTTTTCGCTGTGAAATATGGCTATTACTTTAAGAAAAATTCGAAATGTATTTGTAAGATTTTGTATGGCACGTACATTTTTCTTCCTCACTAAATCCGGATCTCGAGCACAACAGATTTACGAGTCCTTGCATTACTAAACTAAAACACCCTTCATTACCTGGAACCCGCACGAGTTGCACTACATTTTAAAATGAAACCAAGTTAGTTCTGCAATTGATGATACATTAACAGGATAAAGAACATCGAATACTTTCAAATTGATTACATAGAAGTCGTTGTGTCAATATAACCATAAAAAAAACACAATATTTAGGAACATCTAGTATTGAGTTCCCGGAACAAAATAAAAATCATACAAACGTGAATTGTACTTAGAAAAAAAGATCACAAGATACACAAACCGATTTTAGTGGTGATTGTGTTGAGAATATGGAACTAAAATGGCTATAATATATTATTGTAAAAATCGTGCACACACAAAGTTAAAAATGTAGTACTATGAGACTTAGTATCATATTTTCTTTTTTCAGACTGTACACACAGATTAATTGAAAATGGCTGATAGAAAACTTTCAAAGTTCAAAAACTTGCACAATCTCGTAACACGGAATTATTGTTACGTGACAAGCCGAACATACGAATCGTTTATTTTAAATCTGTAAAATATGGTGGTGGCCACACCCGAACTTAGAAAATTTTCCACCAGCCATTTTGTCTGAGCCCGAGAGTATTTTGAGTAAGCACGACCATGGTCACCGCTTTTCGCCTCCATGTTCTAAAAAATACCAGCCAAAACATATAGTTAGACACAGTAATCTTATAAGCTCTTCTTAAAGCCAAATAAAGTCAAGTCATTGATAGTTGTCATTCACTGGAAAGATCAAATTGTTATGTATTAATACAACCTGGTGAAACAATTACAGTGAACTTTACTTTCATGCGCTGATACAAATGTGCGATATCTTGATTCTTGATAAGAACACCTGTTTGCATATTTCCTACTGTTTCGTCCAAACATTTAACGAGTTACAATGTAAATACAACGCATCGCATCCAAATTGCTCGCAAGATTTTACACGACCGCATTTTCACTTCTTTTCTTTGGTACACCATTACCTGTATTTTTTTTTAAAAAAACTTAATACACATGGTTAGAAACTTTATCCCGCCAGTGAATATAAGATTATATTTCAACTTGGCATAAACTTATACTAGACAGAAGTGTAGGGAATTGGGTAAACATGAATTTCATTAATTTGGATCTTAATTTCTTCTGCATTTGTGCTTGTTCTGGTCCTCCAATAAATCTAACATTTAAACCACAAAAACGCAATAGATTACACTAGAAATAAAAGCACTTTGATTAAGATAGTAGATATTCATAGAGGGATGGTATTACGAAGAACTTTAGATTTTGTTTTTTTAATTCCACTGCTGTTATAACAGAAATCGATCTGGATTTAATAGAAAGACCAGACATGTATATGTCAGCAGAAATTAAATTTTAGTTCGCTCTACACTCTTACAAAAAAAGACCTTTTCCAATTAGAGATTGTAATAATAAAGATAGTAAAGTAGTTCTGCATTTCATGTCACAATTTCAATTAGCTTGATAGTATCCAGAGTGAAATTCCAATCATAAAAAAGTAATCAGAAAAACTGTGTGCTTACATTTGTCACAATTTAGAGGTTAGCAGTGTTTCGTGAATAATTACCAGAAAGCGAATGTAGATCATAAGGCTTTCATAAACTATATAACATAATTGACCATTTGAAAATAAAATACTAATGATAATATGAATTGTAAGTGGATTTAAGATTATTATTATTATTATTATTTTGTGTATGTGTGTGGACTTTTAAATTTTATTCTGTCCTCCCTTCTTCACCGTCACTTCCAATATTTATTAAAATGTGCGACTTCTCACTTTACTTTTCATTAGTACGTTTTTTTTTCTTAACTATACGCATTCCGGTATAGCTATAACCGGGTTAATAACTATAATTCTTAACTATAACCCGGTTAATAACCGAACTATTGCAAATTTAGAGCGCCAGTGTTACTTGTTACGGGAAAGAAGATCCTTTATTTTTAAACCGTTGTAGTGTACTTTGAAAGATGGCGTGGACATACAAAATTTAAACAGCTTTGGGTCCATCTCATCTTTATGCTAAACGTTCTTTTAGAAGTAAGAGTGCATTAATAAGTAGTTCTGGTAGCCTACACAGTAAAAAAATATCTGTGTTAAATCAACAAAATGCGGTGTCCCAGCGAGACTACCACTTTTTGTGTTAAATCAACACAATGCATGGTGTTGATTTCCGTACTGGGAGAAAAAAAGCTACGGCTGCAGCGAGATTTAAACATGGGTTGCTCAGTTAGAAGTCGAGCGTCTTACCGACTTGGCTAAATCGTCACACAGAAAGAGCACTCTAGATTCAAACAGTATCGAGGATAAAAAATGTTGCTGAACCCCAAACACAATCAAAGTTACTCTCACGACTTATGCTATGATTTAAATACTTTTCAATTGATCATTTAGGGATCAGAATTCCCATTCATTGAGAATATGTTCCATTTCTATAAAAGCAAGCGCAATATTTCACGTGTTGTTACGATAGGAAAGCAGTAAAGCTGCCCAAGTATTTGGCTGTCGCCATCTTGCTTCCTCTCATAGAAATGGAATATTCACAATGAATGGGAATTCTGGTTCTCAATTGACAAATAGGAAGTGATTAAACCATGGGATAAGTCGTGCAAGTAACTTAGTTTGTTTTGGGGGGTTCAGCAACATGTATTTGATCCCCTACACTGTTTAAATCTATAGTGTAGTCGTTTAATTCAAATATTGTTCATTAAATATCGTTTGCATCGAGTGCCCTTTCTGTGTCACGATTTAGCCAAATCAGTAAGACGTTCGATTTCTGAGCAACCCATGTTCAAATCTTGTTGCAGCTGTAACTTTTTTTCTCCCAGTATGGAAATCAACACCGTGTATTGTGTTGACTTAATACACAAGTAGTGGTAGTCACGCTGGGACATCACAATTTGTTGAATTAACATAGCTATTTTTTGCAGTGTAGGAAGGGAACAAGAAAATGGTTGGCTATAGTAAAGGTGGAATCTGAGTCTTCTCAGTGATAGCCTCTTGCCTTAGTCCAACGTTTATAGAACTAAAGCGTTAATATCTCACACATGGCATCCTTGAAGCCTCCGAGGATGTCACGTGAAGCAACATGTATAAATGTTGGTCTTAAAAAATAAATTCTCGTGAACACACGGAGATCCTCTTGATACGGAAGCATTTTATGCTACGATTAACCAACCACAACATTTTTTTAGCATATCTTCCATCAAAATCGATATGGAATTATATCATTGCATCTTGCCCTTTTGTAGTATTTTTGCTTTGACACGGTAGTATTTTTTCTAGCACTACGATTTATAGTAGAGTAAATGCTTCCATGTCAAACGGGTCTAATTTCCTCATTTTTTCCCGCTAAATATTGTAAAGATTCACGCTCCCCCATAACATTTTTTTTGTTTTCGAAAATTATAGAAAGACGAAATACAATAATACAATTTTGGAAATTAGGTTCATTGGTGGTTATGAACTCTGTGATATGAAGTTAAAAGTTTTAAAGAATTCAGTTCTAGCTGAGTTCTTTGACAGCCAGCGAATGATGACTTCGTAAACTGGGCCATCAAATAACTCATCCAGAATTGGATTCTGTAAACTACTTTTCAGTTCATATTACGTACAAAATGTTTACAATAAGTGTATACGAAGAGATTGTGAAAAGAGAAATGCAAAAAAAAAAAAAAAAAATATCTTTCAGAAAAACACGAAACACACGACACCTCTTATACACTGTTTGTACACCACTTTTTATGCACAAAATCTAAGATTTTTCGAGGCAGATTTACACAAAAGTTTACAAGAAGTGCCCTTCTGTTTTACATTGAAAACGTACGGTATTGTGCACTGAGAAATGAACTAACAACGTACAAAGGCACTCTTCATTGTTCCTTCACACCTTCCCACAGTGTGGATATCAACATGCACGGCAGTGCATGAGCCAAGTTCTTCACGTCAGAAAACGTCAGCACTGCCAGAAGCATGTTATACAGGAACAAGAGTTTATGGCAAAATCGACGATTTGGGGGCCCCGTAAAAAAAAAGATGTTAAAGATAGGAATATGAGCTTTTGGCGATAAGGAGATATGGTAAATATATGCAGATGTACAAAATTTCATATTCGTATCTCAAACTATGTTCTAGTTGTGGACCCCTGAAATTGCACATTTTAGGCTAACTGACTCACTCATTCACTCACTCACTCACTGACTGACTGACTGACTGACTGACTGACTCACTCATCATATTGTTTAGGGTGTTTGGAGTAAGCTAGAAACATGAAATTTGGTATGAAGGTAGAGGATGATAAGTAGATAAAGGAAAAATTCCGACATTTTGAAAAGGTCGCCATCTTGGATTCAAAATGGCCGCCAAACCTAAAATTTCAAAGAATACACAGCCTAAACGACTAAAGATAGAACAGTGAAATTTGGTATGAAACTACATCATTGATAGCAAATTAAGAAAACTTCTTAAAAATTTGAAAAAGTCACCATTTTGGAT
>JAGDQP010006081.1:34872-46517 GCA_022664845.1 Lepisma saccharinum
TACACAGCCTAAACGGCTGCCGCTAGAATAATGAAATTTAGTTTGACTGTACAACATTATTAGTAGATTATGAAAATATTACAAAATACCTCTAAAGACGCCATCTTGGATCCAAAATGGCGGGCGTCATAAATCCATTTTCCAACTGCTTGAGCCAGAGATACGAAATTTGGCATAATGATGTATTATCAAGAGTAATTTAGGAAAAGATAACAACGTTTTAAAAAAGTCACCATCTTTGATTCAAAATGGCAGCTGAAATACCATTTTTCACATCGTTCGAGATAGAGAAATGAAATTTGGTATGACAGTGTATCATCACGAGTATGTCACGAAAATATAAGAAAACGTTAAAAATGTGTCCATCTTTTATCCAAAATGCCCGCCTAAGCCCCACTTTATAACGACTGAAGCTAGAGAAACGAAATTTGGTATGAAGGTGTACCATTACGAGTAGGTTAGAATAAATTCGGCTCGTCTCCCCTACTAGGGTACAGTTCCCAGCTGGAGCCTGATTTGCGATAAAGGGGTGCGCCCCAGCGAGGCCATCTTGGAATTCTGGGGGCAGCGCCCCAATGAGGCGAAGCGAGTAAATACATTACACAAGTGTAAAAAGCTGCGAAATACGAGCAAAAGCACCAGGGGTGCAAACTGTCCAGTCAACTCCTTCAACCTTAAATAGTGGTGAAATGGAATATGGATGAGCCTAGTTCCTCGCGCCAACTTCCAATACTCCTGCGTGTCCCACCAAGCTTTACTCGTCACAAACGTTAGCACTGCCAGGAGCATGTTATACAGGAAGAATGTGGAAGTTTCCCCATTCGGACGCAGCGCCCTGGAGTATGAGGGAATATCTGGATCATGTGGCGCAGTGCACTGCAGATTCTAGTTGTGATAAAAAGACGCAGTTCCTCCAAACTCCTCAAGTTCGATGCGCGGCCTGCCGTGGGATTCTTGGAGCAGCGACGCGAGCGAATCGAGGGGAGTATCAACACGTACGGCAGTGCATGCAGCCGAGTTCCGCGTGTCACAAAACGTCAGCATGCTATACAGGAACAAGAGTTTATTGAGAAATCAGCGATTTTGAGGTTCTGTAAGAAAAAAGATGTTAAAAATTGAAATATGAAATTTCGAAGTATGACGGTATATCATTACTAGTAGATTACAAAATATCTGCAAAGACATCATTTAGAATCCAAAATGGCTGACTTCATAATCCATTTTCCAGAACGTTTGAACTAGGGATACGAAATTTGGCATAAAGGTGTATTAACAAGAGTAGTTTAGGAATAATTTACATTTTTGAAAAAGTTTTTAACTTGGATCAAAATGGCCGCACAAGAACTTTTTCCACACCATTCGAGCTATAGAAAGGAAATTTGGTATGAAGGTGTACCATCACAAGTAGGTAACGGCAATGTAAGAAAACTTTTTAAAAATCGCTTTCTTTAATTCAACATGGCCGCCCAAATACCATTTTCCAAACCACTGAAGCTAGAGAAACGAAATTTGGTATGAAGGTGTACCATCAAGAAAATGTTTCAATAAATGGATCAAACCACCGCTATGAGCGTGCAGCCCCCGAGGCGATATGGGAAATGGTCTACACAGCATGGGGCGCTGTCCCCAGAAAGTCTGATCACAATAAAGGGGGCGTAGCCCTAAAAATTTGAAGTTGGGGCGCACACGGAATTCTGGGGCAGCACACCCAGCGAGGCGAACCCAGTATATATATACACGTATAAAAAGCTGTGAAATCCGAGCAAAACACCAGATGATGTTCGAGCCTTAGGGCTGGTCGTGGTGGATTTTAGGGCCGCCAGCAGGAAGCAAATTTGCTGTATCATCACAAGTAGGTTACAATAAATATGGCAAAGCTTCCCTATGTTTCAATAAATATCTCATTCCCACGGGTGGTGGGTATGGGAAAAATCTGCAACATGGAAGCACAGTGTCCTGGAGAGTGGTTACGATAAAGGGGCGTAAGTACCCAAAACCTCGAAGTTGGGGGCGCAGCCAGCTACGGGGGGCGAGGACCTAAACGAGGCCGAGCGAGCGAGTATACATGTACAAAAAGCTGTGAAATCCGATCAAAAACACCAGAGGTGCAAAAAGTGGAGCCAAGTTCTTTAGCCCTGAAAAGGTGTGAAATGGGAGACGGATGAGCCAAGTTCCTTGGTGACAGCATGTAACAGGAACAAAGGAACTTGGCGCGAGCTGGCAACAGCCTTAGGGTTGGTGGCGGTGGACGTAGTGGGCTTTAGGATCCCCACCACCCTTATAGCTTGAGGATCATGAACCTTGCCAGCTCGCGCCAAGTTCCTTTGTTCCTGTTACATGCTGTCACCAAGGAACTTGGCTCATCCGTCTCCCATTTCACACCTTTTCAGGGCTAAAGAACTTGGCTCCACTTTTTGCACCTCTGGTGTTTTTGATCGGATAGCATGTATACAAGAACAACATACATACAAGTGAAAAAACTCCTGGGAATACCGACCGACGCATGGAGCGCTCTGCCGAGAGATGACAATCCTATGTTGGTGCTGGTATCATACAATAAACAACTTGAAATACTAGTACATACAGACAACAGTAATAGATTGATTCAGTGTATCGAAATAAAACAAACAAATAAAATTCATTCTAGTAAACATATACTGTCAGTTCTCCCTCCCCAGAGAGAACTTGGTGCACAAGATGAAACATTAATCAAATTTAATAACGTAAATTTAATAATATTCGGAGATTTAAATGCGAAGTCTCCGCTATGGTACTGTCCTGATACTGATGAAGGCGGCGAATTGTTCGAAGACATCATGTGCCAGGATAATATTCAAGTCATGAATAAAGATGGAATGCCGCCAACGTTCAGAGGCAGGGTCAGAGCGGGGACTAACATAGACGTTACAATGACAAGAGGAAAAATTGTGAACGAAATAAAAGAATGGACGGTGACTGAAGACGTGAGTGTGCACAACGCCATTCGCTTCCAAATAGAGACACAACTGGTAGAAAACGACGGAGATAATAAAATAAAATACAATATAAACAAAATAAACTGTGAAAATTTTAAATCGAAATTAATTCTTCCGCAAATAGAGTATAAATCTACTGGCAGTCTATATCGAGATAGCTACAGAAACAGCAATTAAAAAATCAGCGCCAAACATTAAAAATAACACAAAAAGAACACCATTTTGGACTCAAAGCTTGGAAAACTAAAAAAAAGTGGCAAGAAAACGCTACAGACCAGCTGGAGACAGCAACCTAAGACAAATAAGACTAGAGAAATACAGATTAATTAAACATAAATATTTAAAAAGTACTAAAAAAACAAAATCGAAAAATCTGAAATAGCTTTGTGGAGAAAAATCTTTGTCTGGACCCTTGGGGAATACCTTATAAAATCGTCATGAACAAGATCAAAACCAAAAATATTTATAACGCCCTCACAAAAGACAACGGAGAATATACAAAAAATTAGACCGAAACGACCAACTTGCTGTTAATGAAATTATTCCCAGATGATAAGGAAGAAGAGGATAACGAAACGAATAATCAAACCAGAAATGAAGCACCAAAGTTCCAGTAAACAATAATGAAATAAATAATGAAGAGGAATTAACTGTTAATAATAATGATATAGAAATAGTAATAAAGAGCCTAAAAATGGAAAGGCCCCTGGACCAGATGCTATTAACAATGACATTTATAAAGGTACAAAAAATATTTCGACACCGTATTTAGCAAAGCTGTTTGAGGAATGTATAAAACAAAGTAAAATTCCAGACTTATGGAAAAAGCCAAAATTAATCTTACTAAAAGGGGAAATAAGGATATATCGAGCCACAAATTGTAGGCCAATATATCTATTTAATGTAACTAGTAAAAATTTGGAGAAAATAATAGTAACCAAAATTAATGAAAGGAGAACAAACAAACTTAGATAAATGTAAATTACATTTGGATTCAGAAAAGGAAAGTCGACAGAGGATGCCATTAACACGTTGTGAGAGAAATATCAACAAAGGAATGACCACAGGGATCGGTTCTAGGACCGGTCTTCTGGGATATAACCTTCCATCCATGCTTGGAGAAACTAAATACAATGGACAAAGTGGAGTTTGTAATGGCATACCCAGATGACCTGGCGGCGGTACTTAAAGAAAATAGCACAAACGAAAATGAAATCAAAGGAAATAATATAACGAAAGCACTTACGTCGTGGCGTGCAAGTAATAAACTATAAATAGCGGCAGATAAAACTAAATACGTCTTATTTAAAGGAAAATTAAACAAATAGAAGCCCAATAGTAAAAACAATAAATAACGAAACTATAAAGAGAGAAGAAAATCTTAAATACCTGGGATCACAGTAGACGAAAAACTAAACTTTAGGCAACACGCAAGAAATAAAACAATCAAGTTAAAGCACAAATTGATAAATATTTCAAACAAGAAAACTAAAAATCCCATTGAAATTAATAAAAACATACCACGACGTAATAATTAGGTTAATAATTGGATATGGAGCAAGCGTCTGATGCCATAGGATGAATAATATCAGACAAAAACAAACCGTAGACAGAGCACAACGTCAGATTCGTCGTAGACTAATGAACACATATAGAACCACTCCAGTGGAGACATTGCAAATTGCCGGTGCCACGGTCCCCATACATCTTCAAATCAAGCAACTAGGTGGCCTGTACTGGTTAAAAAGAGGATAATACAAACAAAATCATACAGATTCTAAATACTAATTCCATTAATAAACAGGAAATTATAAACACTATAATCAGTGCATGGCAGGAATTCTGGACCAACAGCGACAAAGGAAGTAGACTATACGTCTTTTTGTCAAGTGTGGCTGAGAGGCTCGACATTGGAACAGAAATCAAAGGAGGGAGCCACGGGCCGTACAGAAATAAATTAAAAGACTTAAACGTGGTAGAATATAAGCTATGCCACTCTCCGATGTAAAGAAACTGAAGAACAGGCTAGAGAAGAAAGAAAACTCCTAGAGGGCAACGAAATCAGAGATATTTTGAGAACTCCAGAACAGGTGATTGTCCTCCGGACGTTGGCTAACAAAATCTCGCAATACCATCGAAACAAATTTATACGGGGCAGCACGTAGTACACAGTAGAATAGTAAATAAATAAAATAAGAACAGTAATAACAGTTAATCGTCCGAAAACCGGAAACAAAAGCATATGTGAAAACAGTAAAAGAAGACACCAAAGTGTGAATAAATTATAAACACTAAAATATATTAAACAAAATAAAGTAAAAGCAACCAGAGATTAATGAATGTGTGAATGCGTGTGTGGAAAAAATCGCTGGAAGCCAGTAGTTGGTTTCGACTGAGTGCCCTGGTGCTGGAACCTGCAGCAGTACGTGGACGCTCGCTAAACTCTGCTTTTTTTGTGTGTGTATCTACTTTTCTACTTTTTGTGTATCGTGCGGTGAAGGGTAAACAATAATAATATAATAAAATATTAGGAATCGTTCTGGAACCAATAACGAGGCAACAGACAGTTCAACAAACCTTTTGTGTAGTGTTAAATGACGGTGAGAGTGTGGACAACCAAACATAGTGCTGTGAAAATGGTATTCTTGTCAATCCTGGAGTGGAACTTGCTCTCAGCCAGGACTCGAGTGGGCACAATACACCAGACAGGAGAAGGGGAGTAGCAACAACGGTGATCCCAGAAGACTGATGACTAAAACTAATATTATTATTTCCTATTATTTCTTTTTATGTGTTGCAGCCCAGCTGAGATCCAGCAGTGAATGTTGTGTTGTAGACTTTAAATAACTGTAGACGATCCATTTTCCTAATGATCGATTCATCTTTAATCATTTTATAAACAATTGAAAAAAACACTCAACTTTCGGACATTTCGTTCTCACCAACATGTTATAATAACAATACATTAGGAAGGACGAAAAGTTTTCAATTAAAGTATTGAATTACCAAATAACCAATCTGATATTCAGATTAATTGATATAACAGACAACCCTTAATGTAAACTAAATCCTTAGTTGATTATCGAATAAGAGCGAGAGCCAAATTCAATAAAAACATTTTTTGAATCAAACTGCTTAATGTTAACCCCTTGATGGCATTGAAGGTCGAAGCACATAGCTTGTGCTATAAGGTCTATTGATACATTGTAGCCAAATGCAAATGGCAGGTGCACGTAACTTGTTAACAGGTGAATTGTAACTTAATAAATTTATGGAAGTCTTTTAAGACAGACGTGTGCTAGAATCATTACCTTGTTGTTTTTTTTTTACAAGAGAGTAACCGGGAAGTATAACCCTAATTATGAAGCAAAAGCGTTTAATTCATAGACACTGAAATTCTTATGTTGTGAAACCTGTCTATGCGGTACTCCCTCAATCAAAACTATTGCTTAATAGGTGTATCGGGTACTACTTCGAGAGTGATTTGCTAAGCCGACACGGCTTACGTCATTATGTGTCAAGCTGTCAATGTCGTTTGTGATGATGTCGTAATATTAAACGCCTGTATCTCTGGAACTATGCATAATTTGAAATTTCTTCAAAGGAACTTTTTTTCTTGTTTTGATGCAAAGAATAACCTCCCGAAGTTTGCACCATTATTTCAGGGACACCCTGCATAGTTTAAGAAGAAGTACAGTATATCTAAATGGAAATCAATTATGAATTAAAAAGATCGGAATGCTCGAAAGTACAAAATGTGCTAACTTTTGAAATGTGTATCCTACCTCTTATATCACTTAAGGGTTTTGAACCGCTTATATCAAAGACTTAGATACTAACAGAGATGGGCTCCACTTTAGATACTTCCCCAGTTTGTTCACAACAGTAAAGATTAGGTACGGTTAGGATCTTTTCGATTATCTACACTACAAAATAGTTACATTAGATTGTCTTTAATTGAGATAATTATTAGATTCGTTTAGAAGAACCAGATTCAAAATCATTGTTACGACAAGAGGAAATTCATCTGAAGGAGTCTTTCAAGTCCATCTCAGATATGAAAATCTAACTCTGGCTTTACAACTAGCTGTTAGAGTTGTCTATAGATTGCACAACGCATCCTTCCTTGAACTGCAATTGGGGGTACTACTTTCGCAATGTAGCATCCACCGAAGACGAGAAGGTGAGGTTTTGGAAAGTTAGGTTACTTTGTTCTATATAAAACATTAATGAATACGGTATACCGGGACCTCTGAATAACAACCTGAATTGAGAGTGCATACTATATTGAAGCCATAAGTTTTTTTTTACAGTGCATTATTCTATTTGTTTTCAGAACCTGCAGAAGCTGTAATACAAAATCAATGTTGCATTGTATGAGGTGAACTATTTATGCTTCTGATTGTCCTGTTTATGATAATGATGAACAAGAAACTTGTCACATACCAAACACATACCAATATTCACAGCTCTTTTGTGTCTGTGACACAATAGCTCTTTGCCTTCATTCCAAATGCGCACTCGATGCTTTAAAATATCATAGAAAAAAGAAACAGGAAGATAAAAATATCAGAAAAAGCCAATTAACAACATGAAATGAATATGATGTATTTTTAATTGCTTTTCTCTTTATTCTCATAAATTGAATTTAATAGGTCAGGTATCTGGAAACAGTTTGGTACTTGTAGTGTTATTGATTGATAAACTGTATTTTATAACAGGAGTTGAATAGTGAATAATGAAAAAGGGCAATTATAATGTGAAATCAATTGTGTTATATGATGTTTAATCTGCGATGGTACATCATATAAATAATTTCCGCTAATATCTTAATTTGTACTTCATAAGTATTACAGTATCTGTATTCAATGGTTGTGCTTGTAAAATCATTAAATATTTTAAGTTTTATTACAGGTAAGTTATTTATAATACATACTGTTACAGATCTCGCTCCGGGGAAGAGTTTAAATATTGGGGAGAATAATGAAAGGAAGATGACCTCCCCTGGATGCAGTGATACTTGATGATTCAAAGATGTACGGGGGAAGATAAAAAAGGTACCCCGAATATTCTCAATATCAATCACTGCACTTCTAATTACCAAAAGGATAGAAATCGGTTGTATGTTAGAAACTCTCAAATTTATTAGACTGTTGAATTAGATAACAGCAACTTCTAACATGACATATTACCTTCTTCATTGAAAATGCGTAGATTCTCAACACATACTACACCAATGCACAAACATATACGAAATATTAATCTTACCATATTTAAACATCCGTAATCGAAATCCTTTCAATAAATACATCTTAAAGTAGTCTCCATTTACTATTTGAGTTCAACTTCGTAAGAGTGTCTGATTTCATACACGTAGTTTTATGTAAGAGAAGTAGACTGACTATTCTCCCAAATCGAAATTGCATGTCTGTTTGCCTGTTTATTAAACTGCAGGTCAATATTTAAGACCTATGGCGATGCTCATTGAAATATTCACAAATGTTTATATATTGTTTGTATCTACCATTATTTTTTTTAAAGAAATTCAGTCATACAGTCTTTGTTATTAGTCGCCATCTCTAGAACTTTCCAAACATTCCCACACTACATCCACACTGCACTTATAAGTCTAAAACACGTATAATTTTGATGATTTGTAGTAAAAACCAAAGATGTATGAAGCCGTTGATGTTATTATTCACTAATTATTGTTAATTTTTACGTAGAAGGTCCAAAAGAGTTGATATGTTGATAAAAATACACTAGAGCCGTAGTATCGCTACGACTCCATGTTGCCAGGTCCTCGAAATTGCATGTAGAATGTTATATTAAAAAAAATGTCAATACTTAAAAAGTATTTAAAATATCCGCGCATCTTTTGTCTTTTTTCTATCTATAACGGACTCGAATCTCTATATGCAAGCCCATTCCGAATTCGTTATTTTATTTAACATTATATAATTAAATTAGTTATATTAAACAGTTTTGCAGTCTATCGTCCATAGTATTTGACATTTTAAAGTCAGTTATTAATTAGTTGCTATGGTTGCAGTCCGCCATAGTAGTCAGTCACTCTATATACTCTAGTCACTGTCACTTTTTGATGTAATTATCACTGCCAATTTTGAATATATTATTGAAAAACAGTTATATGAAACACTATTACACTATGGATTATTTCTGTGAAACTTTTCGTGAGGTTCAGTCCAAAAATCCTTTGAGAATTTGTAATTTTAACACTAGTCATTTCAGTGGCTTTCTTCCCTTAAGCCGCCATTTTCCAATTCGAAACCGCGCATCGATGACATTAATATAGAGAGTAACCACTGTTGCCAGAAACAATGAATATTTAACTCAAACCACTAATAGTAGTATAACAAAATCACCCAGCCTATCAAAAAGAAAGAGTGCTCTCCGCCGAAAAAAATGACATTACACTTGCACACGCTTAAGATATTGAAATAAGATATAAAGAAAGTTATTCTCATAGTAAAGTATGACCCCTGAAAAGTAATAACAAAATGATAATGATAAAAATAAAAAATCGAAAAGTATACATTGGTTATCAAATCTTCATGTGCTCAGTATCAGTTCATCTTGTTGACACAAAATAATCTTTCTAATAAAAAAACATAAAATAAGTTCTTTTCCTCGAATGAATTCGTCTAAAATCGTTCAATAGAGGTAAACTGAAAGATGATTCTGGTAAGATTTCGTATCAAGCTGGTGCAATATCTAAAGTTCATCCTATCGAATAGTTGTAATGGCATTTACTCTTCAGAAATATACATGCTCTTTACATGAATATTGTTATCGTGGTGAAAATACTTCAATCTGGATTCTGCCAACAACAATTGATCGTACGAAATGTTGAAAACTTCTCTTCAATGTCATAGTAATAATAGTAAACCATTTGAACACGTTCGAAAATAGCAAATCTTGCTATTCATAGTAGAAATCCATAGAAGTATCTATTCTGAAGAACAATGTTCGAAAATAGCTTTCTAAGCTATTATGGTAGAAGCCATGAAATACGCCTATTTAACGAAACAACGTTGAAAATAACTTTTAGCTATTATGGTAGAAACCATGAAATACGCCTATTTAACCAAACAACGTTCGAAAATAGCTCTCTAGTTATATGGTAGAGACCATGGAATACGTTTATGTGATTGAACAACATATATGTGAAATATTAATCGTACCATGTTTATCATCCGTAATTGAAATTCTTTCAATAATGCATCTTAAAGCAGTATCCATTTACTGTTTGAGTCCATCTTCATATGAATGTCATTTGATACATCTAGTTCGATGTAAGACAAGTAGACTATTCTTCCAAATAGAAATTGCATATAGAATGTCAATACTTAAAAAGTATTTAAAATAACCGCGCATCGATGACATTAACATAGAAAGTAACCACTGTTGCCAGAAACAATGAATATTTAACTCAAGCTACGAATAGTAATACTATAATACTGGAGTATTTCTTTTGGGTGTAGCAGGAACATTGTCTTGTTCTGTTGTGAGTAATTCACCCTTAAATATTTTACCATCATTTTTTGAACACCCTGTATGGATGCACTTTATAAACATTTAACACATCAACATGGTTGCAGTTACATACCGTATCGTGTGCTACTTAAATAATCTAATAATAAGTGAAGCTGAAATACAACTAAAAAAAAAACTTGTAACCTCGAATCTTCTTCAGTAAATTCTGACCTGGAGAATCTTAAAGGGAACACATGAAGAATTGGGTTATTAAACGTAAACTGGTAGACAGATATGAAAATCAATTCCAGACTTCTGAAAAGGAAATCCCAAAACTTATACTTGTGTACTCTTATTTTATTAAGAATACTGCTATTTTTTTATTCATCAGTTTTCCAGAATGTATTTCTGCACGTGACGCGTCATTTGAACAACACCCAATAATGTTACATCCGTTGAAGAACAATTTGAACCCAAATCGTCATGAAAGGGAACCGTTAGTTCTCTCACCGCAATCTCGTGTAATGAATGAGCTGGAAGCAACGACCGGAATCCACAGTGGCAAAATGGTTTAACTCTTAGAACCTGTGTAACACACAGAGCATTAGAAACTAACTGAACAGTATGGATCAATACCGTTCTCCAAGTAAGAAGAACCTGACATAAGAATATCCTTTTATCTGATAGACTTTAGTAAAACGTTCTAACAATACTCGAATTATAAGCTGTGCCTCTATGTAGTTATAAATTTTAACCTTTAGTTTCTTCTTAAATATATGTGGTTTACTTGTACACTACTTCAGTCAAGCGGTCCCGGGTTCGATTTCCGGTGGGGACACGGGTTGTTGGGAGCCCACGTTAAACTGTATGTCTCGTCCTTAGGACGACATCTTTATCCGATACAAGGCAATAGGAAACCATCATTGGTTCACCTTGGCTAGGGACCTTCAGATCAGGGCCTGCTTTCGAGTAGAATACCCATCATCATCTGTTGACAAAGATATATACGTAGAAATAACATGCACTGTACAGACAGCAGTGGCGGCTCGTGGTCTGGACTTCAGGTGTTGCGCAAAATATTACAGCATCTTTTTCATTATTATTATTATTATTATTATTATTATTATTATTATTATTATTATTATTATTATTATTATTATTATTATTATTATT
>JAGDQP010006081.1:46527-58862 GCA_022664845.1 Lepisma saccharinum
TTATTATTATTATTATTATTATTATTATTATTATTATTATTATTATTGATGGTGGTTATAATAATAAATAATAATAATAATAATAATAATAAAGAACAACAATAACATGCTCTAGTCAACACAAAAGTATTGCAATTTGTAATATTATGAAACTAACAAAGAATTTCGTTGATCTCGTTGAGCTTGGATAGGGCTTCGTTGATGGAAATTAAGTCAAATAGCGGATTGAATATTAATCTACTTTGTAGAATAACAAGAAATAAAACATTTCCAGCTTCCGTAGTTCTGTGGTTACGTTCACGGACTCTGGATCGGCATAGGGGAGACAGACAGGTTCAAGAAGTACTTCCAAGTTACTGATTGACGTTTTCCATGGTTTGTTTAAGCTTCACTAGGCGAATATCGGCATAACACCTAGACAATGGTCCTGGCCGCTACCTTCTTCCCTCTTCCTGAAAGAGCGCTCGCTGAGGGATATAATTCCCCAGACATGTGTCATACTTAGGTCATAGCTGTCTAACTGTATGTCTGATCCAGAAATGTAAGTTAAGAAAAAGATATGAACTTTGGGAATATTGGAGAATAATTCTTACAATTATCGAAAAACTTATGAGTGGAAGCAGAAGTTTAATACCGGTAGCATATTTAATCTATTGAGGAATATTTCCTGTCGAGGAGGAGCCAAATCAACTATGCTCATTCTTATAATCATATCAGAAGTAATTATAATAGCAATTGTAATTGTTCACAATTTTCGCCAGATGAGAAGGTTCATATGTAAGAGCAGTACATCGCTGAGGGTTATGTTCGTCCCCAAACTATTTTAAAGCGTGACTGAACGTGGGATTGGATCAAACTCAGGGGTCCGTCATTTCGAGGTATCTGTCAGTCATGCAGGCTAATGCTGTGATACCCATTGAGTTAAGAACATAATCAATACCTAACCCGTTCCTTTCTCCTTGGGATGAATTACTGCCTTAAGATGCTGTAGAGGCATTAAAGTAAAAGTTCCCGTGAAACCTGTCCTTATTCTTCGTAGACTCTTGTGATACACGCATGGTACTATTGAGTTGAATCCATTTATGACCTTCAGGCATCTATGGCTCAGGGCTGTCTAGGATAGGGAACAGGAAGCGGGAAGTAATCGGCCCGATCCTAGGTTTAAGATACGATCTCGGCATTTGCCTGGTGTGACAGAAAAGCCCTGGAAAACCCTCAGTCGTTCGGGTGCTGGGTCGGACCAATGACCTCCCGAAAGCGAAGTTAATACTCTATGAACTGAGCTACGGTTGCTCGGTGAGTGCTATTGCATGTTTTGATTGATTAACTTTCCATCCAAGAGGCATGATTTCTTTTCCTGGTTTTGGAAACGTGTAAAATTGAAAAAAATATATATCGTAGAGTTGTCATACGTTCCTAAGTGAGTTTCTTTTACTTAATCAGAGTTACGTACTACTTGAACATGCACTGGATTGGGCTGCGAGAATTTGGATAAGCTTTAATCAGAATAGTCGTCAGGATGATTTAAAGTTAGGTCATGCTTCAGAATAATAAAAGAAAGCGAAAAAATCAAGAATTATTCTTCTTATTTTTGGGCATTATTCCGGAGAAATGATTTTAAAAAGCACTTTTGATAACATATATTTTATCATAGACTTTCCAACTTAAAGGACTCCTTAATTTAAAAAAAAGAAAAAAAAAACACTCTCTTTCTATTGAATCAATTGACCTCGAGAGAAGAAAAATAGTTGCGAGAAATTATTTCTGAAATGGGAATTGGAGACTCTGTCCACATTGACAAGGGTGCGGGAATTTTACACGCGGGAAACTTTATGTATATGCTATCTAGCCCACTTCGTTTGCCCAAAATTTGCTACATGTAGAGCCTTATGGAGGCAACGATTTTCCCTGTACCCTCTTGTCTCCTCCACCCGCTGAGAAGTCATAAAGCTCACTTTTACCCTCATCGTTCTCGGTTGTCAACCTGGAGGAAACAGAAAGCAAACGAGCTGCTGCTTGTGACCAGCCAGAATTGCGAGCGCGCGTTCTCTCTCTCTCTCTCTCTCTCTCTCTCTCTCTCTCTCTCTCTCTCTCTCTCTCTCTCTCGCTCTGTTATGTGAGCGTTCACTGAGTTAAATAATGGTAAGAATAAGAAGCATGATGGTTTGTAACACACTTCAAGAATAGAAATGTTAGGGTAGTTTGCACAACCGAACAAACTTAGATAAGAGAGCCGCCGCTAACAGACAGTAGAGGATAAATTACAGTTTGGAACTAATTCCCACTATACACTTAATACATGATATCTTTTCTTTTTCTGGGAGCAAAACACTATAAATCACTTATTTTTGGAACAAAAAATATAGGCCTTAACAACAATATTGAAAGTAATATGCGATTATTTATCGTGTTTTCCTAATACTCATTCATGTCTAAAATATAGTGAGACCGAAACAATTCCTTTAGGCACGGGGAACAATATTTCTTACAGTTACAAACTATTTCAGCAGAATGTCCAAAGTACGTAGAAGAACAAAGTTTTTAGTGAGTTCGTTGAAAAACAAAAGAAAGAAAGATAAAGTGACTAACCTTCCACCATGAGGAAGAACCCTCGAGGGTTATTATGAAGGATTTCAATGGCTGTAGT
Organism: Lepisma saccharinum; assembly: GCA_022664845.1. Lineage (NCBI taxonomy): Eukaryota > Metazoa > Arthropoda > Insecta > Zygentoma > Lepismatidae > Lepisma > Lepisma saccharinum. The sequence continues at coordinate 49,175 of JAGDQP010006081.1, forward strand.
TGTCATCTCAGCAAGTGAAGGATCTCCAGCCGAGCTCTGGTCCCTGTCAGCTTCAAAGTCAAGATGGGAATAAGCAAACAAACCTGAAGAAAAAAGAACGAGGGTTCATCACACAACATCCCTCACTGGAATATGGTTTTGACAAGAAAAAGAGGAAAAAGGAAGGAAGAAGAGGTGAAAAATAATAAGCTAAAGGGTTACTTAGGAAGTTCCTTTCGTCTACTTCATAAAATGTTAACGATTCACTGAAAAATTATGGTATGGCTTGTTAGCCATAATTTGGCTCGGTTGTAGTGTTGATACAGAGATAGCAATTCGTATATTGTTAGGTATGTAATAATATAAACAAGTTATAGTGATAATATCCAATGTTCGTATTCCTCAGTCTTTATCAGTATTCATATAAGTCACCATGAAGTGAACCTAGTAGATGTAGTCATTACAAGAACCAAATCGAAATCCAAAGTAATTGCCATATCAACTCCAAGCATTCTTGTTAACACATAAACAATCGTATCCATTGTCATACTAAAACACATATCATTCATATACTCAAACTACCTAACAATATGTTGTCTTAGAAATACAATATACATTACTAGGAAAATCTTTTATGGTGGTAGGGATAACATCGTACTATTGTGGCTCTCGAAGACTGCTAAATTTGGATGGTACATCTAAAAGTGTAGACGAGTAAAAGAGCGGAAAAAAACAGAAGTCGTTCAGTCAGAACTCGATACCTTTACCCACTAACCAAGCTATCAGTCCAACAGCCTACAGAATGAGTGCTTTGCCCGAATAGATATCTCGAGCAGCGCACGATGATATTGTTCTCAAACGTTATGCTACTACAAACTATATGAAGCTGTTGTGTGTGTGTGTGTGTTTTTTTTTTTGTATGTCAGCATTCTGACTGAGTTTTTTCCAGGGTTTTCATTTAGTCACACCAGGTAAATGCCGGGATGACACCTTCAACTTAGGTCCTGACCGCCACTTTCCCGAGTCCTTTCCCATCCCCTTCCTAAAGGACATAAAGAAGTAATAACAATGAATATTATTGGGTAAATTATTGAAACTAATTCTTGCTCATATTGCGTTTGCTTTACGAAAACAAATAAATTTCATTTTCTGAACATTTACTGGCACCTAAGGCCAGAGCTTGTCACAAATCTGAAGAATGATGTCCCTAAAAGAGGCAGGGAATATAATGGAGAAGGCAATAGACGGAACCTTTCTCTACGTACCATTCTGGCATTTGTATGGCAAAGCGGACGAAAACCCACTCAGCATGGCCGGCATTTGAAGACAGATTACTTTGATAACATTACCTCCATAAACAGATTAAAAGAAGAAAATGGAGTAAGATTTTTTTCTGACGATTTATGGTTTTCTTTTTAATGTAGCTAATTTGGCAAATAAAATTTTTCTTTTCACTATCGTCAAACGCTAAATATCTGAAATAAAAGAATTAGATCAAAATAGTTGTAACAAGAACGCTTACCAAGTAAAAAGTCTGTCTTCTTTGTATCGATTTCATCAAATTGTCCTTTGTTCCAAACATACTTTGCTTGTAAATTTCTCTTCTTCTTGTCTCTAACCCAGTCATCTATAAGATTACGACCATCCAGACGGCGGCCTTGTTCGTGCTGGAGTTCTGGATCTCGACTTACTTGAGGGAGCCAATGTCGCCGACCACCTCCCAGGAGAACCTGCAAAAGTTTATGAAATTTTCAGAAGCTATTCTCCGGTCCCTTTGTGTGCCTCTCCGTCATACCATCATATTCATACAAAAACATACATCTACTCACTGACTCACAAGAAATGCTTGTGTGCAGCTTGGTGTATCCCAAATGACAAATAAAATTCCCTCATAACCAACTTTGTGGTGTGAATATATCATAAAGGTCAAGCGGGAGATCTGAGAGGCATAGAAGCTATGCATGCCTGATGTGCAATTGCATTTGGAGTGTTAGGAAAGAGCTTTGGCTATTCACGCGAGTGGTTACTGTATTTGAAAATAAGGTGACTATAAAATCCCTCTCAATTTTAACAAAGATCGGGGAATCCAAATAGAATTCATAGCGCTACACATACATATACGCTCGTAGTAGTAGTAATACCCATTGACTAACGGTCTGATTTGGCGTGGCGCTCAATAAGTATTTCAGCATAATCCAAATTGTTTCATATAATTTGTAAATCTTCGAATGATTGGGCCATTTATATAAACGGGGTTGAGAGTCAATTATAGTTTTTTCTGTTGATCCTACCTTATTGTGGAGAAGACTATATATGGGAGATAATTAGCTACAAGGAAACAATTTCTTCTGTTTTGCTAATATGGTCAGGTGTAATCGCACGAATACAGAAGCTATGTTAGTCAGCCGATTCAGGCTTTCCAAGAACTCTGTCAGGCGAACAAGGTGAATGTACCCAGAATGTACCTGGATGTTAGCTTTTCCATTGTTTCTTCCACAACAATATAAACACAAGTATCTATGGCGATCTGTAGCCTTAAGACGCCGCAAACCCAGAATTTTCAAAGTTTTTACGAAAGTTATGCACATCTGGTGGAAATATGTGCAAAACAAAGTACTTCCAATTGGGATAGACAGTCACGCAAATTGTCTGAGTATTTTCACATTGTAGAACCTACTACTAAGTGAACATTTAAGAACTAATTACAAAAAGGATGTAAGTGTAGAATACTAAATTTTACAGAAACTGAGAAGGTTCTCAGTTGATTACTTTCATTTCGGGCCTTAAAATTTGGAGATAATATTCTTCAGACATCTAGCAACGAAACATTGGCATGGTCAATAATTCCGATCACATTGGCAATGGAATACATTTTCCATTAAAACTTGGATTATTCATGTGGTGACAGCTTTAGCCTTTTCCAGTGTTACAGTCCTCAATTCAATCTATTTCTGTGATATGGATTTGCAATTTCCATCCTATATAGTGAAAACCATGATTAATGCTCTGCGTTGAGGAAAATTTATGACCCAACTGGTCAGCTTTGTCATTGCTACTCCACCTGGTAGATACGGTGCTCTAGGATCGAACAGTTTAAAAAGGATTCCGAAGCACTATCCGCGATGGTTCCTTGAGAACCAAACCCTTAATTACAAGACGGCGACCATGTCACTATTTGTAATTAGGCATAAATAATTCCTTCAAGAACTTTTTATTGACTTTCATGCCTCCGAGGAACTCGTACTTAACCATTTCCTAAACTATGCAATTAAACAATAACCAAATTAAAATATGAGAGCATCCTAAAGTTGCTTCATTGTGTGGACATAAGGTATCTTGCATATTATTTTGTAGTAGGTGGCTTAACAGTATGCATACTTTCATACTACATACGTAAGAATTGTTCCAATCGCTATCAGAAAACGAGAGGCCATGTTCTACCTCTTAATCTTGATTTGAGAGCCTAAGCAAATATGATTCTAAATGCAATTTTATGTCAAGAAAATTTACCATAGTGTATCGGAAAGTTCAATATTAAAATGCGAAATTATTGCTTAATTAGAATAAATCAAGTTTATCGAACCTTGTTCAACTGTCAAAGATAGATAATGGAGTTGACATGGATTTATTTCTTTTGCTGTAAATTATGTAAAATTATATATTACATCTTGGAGTTACTGATCTCCCACCAGACGCCTCGCAAGATGACGGATAAGGGAATGCCGACCAAATATGGTGGGTACCGGAAATATTCCGGCACGATCCAAAACCAGTAGTGCTGCCTTGCAGTTAGTAGAGGGATCTACAAAGGCTAAGGCAAGATAACCCCGAACAAAAATATCATGGTGAGGGGAAGCAGCATCACCATTATCACTCTGAGGCTGAAGATGAATGACATCGGCAAGGCTCAGAGATGGACAGCGTTACATACGAACGTTATACAAAACGGGAGCTCTTCAGGTGGCGGTACGCGAGACCGAGAAGTACGAGCTGGACATATTAGCGATACAAGAAGTCCGGTGGGAGGGTCAAGATATCATCCGACAGGGCAAGTACACTTTCTGCTATGGAGGACACAGTTTCACGATTTTGGAACAAGATTCCTCATTAAGAGCAGTATCCTTCAGGAGGTTCAGAATATAGAGTTCGCCAACGAAAGACTCGTACGTTACGATACGTACCCGATGGGGCAACACGGTTTTAATAAATGTCTATGCTCCGACAGAGGTGTCTATTGATAACGACAAAGATACATTTTACGAGGAGCTTAGAAAGACTGCTTAACCAAAATTGTTTTGCGTGATTTCTGTGCTAAGGTAGGGAGAGAGGAAAAATATAGACCTACTATAGGCAAATACAGCTTCACGAAATCCCCAACAACAATGGAGAAAGACTCGACAACTTTCGCGATTTCGACAAACCTACTAGTAAAAAGCACATACTTCCAGCACAAGCACATACACAAATACACACGGGTATCTGCGGATGGCAAAACGCTCAACCAGATCGATCACGTATTAGTAGATAGAAGAAGACACACTAATATAATGGATGTTAGGTCTTAGAGCGGAAGATGACACCGACCATCACTTAGTGATCACAAAAGTAAGGGAAAAGTTATGCGTCGCGAACAGAGAAAGCAAAGGATACAAATAACTTAAATTCGAAGTTAAACGATTAGATAATCGAAGCGTGAAAGTAGACTATCAACTCGAAATCATAAATAGGTTCGAAATCTTAGCCAACTGGAGTAGTAATAAAGATGAAAGTAATTGTGAAATTGATGTAAGTAAGATGTGGGAGGGAATTGGTGATACAGTGAAGGGCGCAGCTATGGAACGTATAAGTGAGTAGAAACACCAGAGAAGCAAGCCTTGGTTTGATGACGAATGTCTTAAACTTCATGAGGAACGAAACAAGCAAGGCAGCGATGTACAAGTAATAAAAGCGAAGCAAATGCCAACCATTACAATAACGCGAAAAGCAACGCCACACGCGGGTTCAGAAACAAAAAGCGAGAATATATGACGCAGAAGATTCAGGAGATAGAGGAAAAGAAATGAACGCGGAGATCTTCAGGCGGATTCGACTAAACTAATCGATGAGTGGAAAAGTTATTTCGACAAACTTCTTAATGTACACAGCAGAGAAGAAACAGAGGAATTTGAATTTTATACCGCAGAACCGTAGATACCCGAACCTAGTGAAATCGAAGTCGAAAGGTCGATAAAGAAATTTAAAAAAAAATCTAATCACCGGGAATACACAATATTCCAGCCTAATTAATTAAAGCGGGAAGAACGGCACTAATCAAGAAAGTACAGAAATTAATAAACGCTAAATGGAAAAAGGAGGAGATTCCAAAGGAATGGAAAACCTCAATAATAGTTGCAGTTTATAAAAAAATGCGATAAATAGGACTGTAATAATTACCACTTATCTCGTTACTCCCAACATGTTACAAAGTATTGAGTAATATACTGCTAACTCGCCTAAGTGTATACTTAGATGAAATAATTGGAGATCACCAATGTGGATTTAGAAGAAATACATCCACGTTGGATCAGATGTTCGCCTTGAGACAAATCTTGGAGAAGAAATGGAAATACTGGTACAATGGAACTGTTCACCAGCTATTCATTGATTTTAAGAATGCTTATGATTTTATTAAAAGGTAAAAGACATACAGTATCCTGGTGCAATTTGGGATTCCGAGGAAACTGGTTTAACTTGTAAAAATGTATCTCAGCGACCCCATAAGCAGAGTACGAATAGGTAATAATATGTCAGGTTATTTCAAGATTCGCAACGGATTGAAACAAGGTGATGCCTTGTCACCACTACTGTTTAACTTTGCTTTACAATATGCGATTTTAAAAGTAAAAGAACAAAAAAATACTAACCTTGAATGGCTTGAATCAACCGTTCGTGTACGCGGACGATGTAGATTTAATAGGGGAAGATAGGGAGGCACTACAAAGTAACACCGATGTCTTATAGAAGCGTGCGATGAAGTAACCATAGAGAAAACAAAGAACATGATAACAAACCGAAACACAGGGAATGAAAAAAATAAAAACATAATAATTAGGGATGAGGTCCGAATATAATCCCAACCAGGGATAAAATCTTCTTCTTTCTACCCATACAGGTACTATGTTGAAAGTTACCAGCAACCAGTAGTTTTGGAATCCCTCCCCACAATTTATAACTAGTGATGAATTCAGGCATACTTTTAGGAGGCACTTCCCCCACGAAATTGTTCAAGTGTCCCCCTCGAAACATTTAATTAAAATTTTACATAAACTTGTGAAATAAAATTCGTTAACGAATTTCGTATTTTCAAATTGTTCTTTCCGGCAGGAAACACGATTTGTAACTGGTTAAGTTTTCTTCTCTTGAACAAGTGAACGGAGATTTCTTCCCTCTTTCTAACAAAAAGGTCTGCCGAACCTAGAAATTATGTTGAGAAATAGTTTTATAGCTGCTTTCGCTCCTTTCGATAGTCAAAAGAGGGGAGCGCGGGTAAAATAAAAAAAAAAAAAATAAAAAAACCAGCAAACCATTTGTTGTCAAAATATGGTTGCCAAAATTTAAAAGAATATGACATTCATACAGTCATATTCTTTAATATACAGCAGAAGATTTTGTAAACGACAAATTATGATTGACTTCATTTGGTATCTAAATGTGATTATTTTATGTATTAATTGTACTTGTGTACGGTATCTTGTTATTCATTTCATGTATTCTTAATTTTACATTATTCTAAATTTTTCTTTTCAATACTCGTATATTGAATAACTTAGTAAATTTTTATACACTGACAGATCTAATGCTTACTTAATCTGCAAGCTCTAATAAGTAAGTACCTAAAATGTACCTCACTAAATACAGAATAAATTAGCATCACAACTACAGCTCTACAGAAAAATAAATATAGTTTTAAAATTTCAGCTAACTATATTTTAAAAAGTATTTTTTCTAAAAATAATTGTAAATTATATAACCGGAAAATATTTTTATGTTAACGGGTGCAATAATTTTAGCAATGCAGATTGAGAAAGCATTTTGTAAGAATTTTGTGTATGTGTGTGTGTGTGAGAGAGAGAGGAGAGAGAGGGGGAAGAACGACAGGGGAGGGAGAGAGATGGGAAAGGGGAGATTTAACCACCGCAGTTTGTTATATGTTTTAAAAGACTTTGGTAAATTTAATGGGCCATTTTTAGTAGCTTTGATTTTGGCCCGTCACGATTGTGAGAGCGCCAGCATTGTTCAAGTGCCCCCTCGCAAGGGTTTCAGCCCGGCCAGAGACGAATCTTTCGGAGATGATACAGAAATTTGGAGGATGATCTATGGTTGGTCTGGAAATGAAATGTATATTAAAATGTACGATAATACTTAAAATTATCCTAATTTAACAAACAAATCGGAATTTGATGACCCCAGACCCTCACCTATTGGCGTTCCGAAGTCTTCAAAGGTAACTACTAGTGATTTTGTATAATTTATTTTTGAACTTCAGGCGGCATTGGAGAGAGGATGGGGTAGGTAGTGGTAAGGACCTTACTTAAGATACTGACCCGGTATTTGCCTAATCTAACTGGAAAACATGTGACGATAGTCGGTAGCGAAATTCGAACACGCATGCCTACCCATTGCCGATCCGAAGTCGGAGACAACTACCTCGACCACGGAGAATGGGTATAACTACTAGTCTATAAAGGTTCAAGGGCTTTATTTGTATTGAGGAAGGGGACGAAATTTCCTGGCAGTTCATGTGTTTTTCCTGGTACCTCGGGCCGCTGTGGCTCCATAGTACAGTACTTACCTCTCTGCTTGGGGCCCTCGGTTCGATCCCAGCTCATGCCGTGTGGACTTTGTGCTGGACAAATACCATGTGCGTGGGTTTTCTCGCAGTTTTCCCGTTTTCTCTCACTTTCTACATTCCACCAATTCTCCTATCATTATCCATATGGCTTGAGCCAAAGTTGTCCAAAGGCCTCAAATAAAACTCCGGACCCTGGTACCTCTTCACATGTTATCTTGTAGGGGGAAAGCAGTCCATATTATATGTCAAGTACTCCAGTAGGTATGTGATTAGTTTCTTCTCTACCTCTTCAGTGACAAATGTAACACCTTGTATATTTCTGTTATCAAGTCTTAATGAAGTCTCCGCTAATTTTCGAGACCTTATAACTGCCTTCTTTACAGTGATATACATACACAGAACACACTTACATAATTCATCGCCACTTCCCGCGCCCACACCTAATACCGTACATATCACTTGAAATTCAGATGGTTACGGTGCACTAGCCGCTATTATCAATATAAATCACAGCCATATTCAATCCACTACTGGATGAGGCCTCTCCCCGGAGAGAGGAGTTGGTCTACTGCTCCCACGCTGACCAGACGGGTTGGGAGAGGAGAGCCGAAGCTCTCGCTGTGATCTTCACTGTCTTGTATTCACAGCAGCTGCCCATTTGTCCTCACGATGCTGGGTCAACACCGAATTTTTTGAGCCCCCCACCAGGAATCGAACCCGAGACCGCTCGCACTGAAGTCGAGCGCGCTAACGACTAGGATTTACACCGCCTGGATCAGCTGTTCTGTAACGTATTTATGATTATGATTATGTTCGGAGGCAGGTCTATGACCAGAAGATTTCTGGGCGAGGTGAACCGATGATGGTTTGCCAACGCTTTTGATGGGAATGATGGGATGAGAACATGGGTTCCGAAAGACGGAACCTTCAAATAAAAGTGGGTTCCGAGTCATGTGTGCCTCAAGAGGGGTTTCGAACCCGGAACCCCTTGATTAGAAGGCAGTGAGAGTGAGCGAATATCTTAAATCAACACTGTTTATAACAAATCGAACACTGGTGTGCACGTTTATAAAACATTATTATACATTTATATTTATATCTTGCTATCCAGATGGAAAGCTAGATAAATAGATCTAGATACTAGATAAATATATTTTCACACGTAGATAAGCACCGATTAGGTTCAATTTTTTAAAACAAGAATTTTTATCCCTAAGTAAGTTCTAAATAAGAAAATAGTTTGTTTTCCAAACTTTAATTTTGCTACTATTGTTAGCTATTCGAATACTTAGCACATAATATAATTCATTATTAACCCAAAGCATTATGGTTGCCATGAATTGGTAGTTTAATTATGTACAAAATTAAGTCAAAATGCAATGAGAACATTTTAGTGCCTCTGGTTACAAGTCTGTGTGATGATGCTTTACGTTATGGAATACCACTTGTTCCTAACAATAAATCTTGGTTTGTTTGTATCATGAAATAAACCAGACCCCCGACTCCAACAAAGAGAGTGCTTAAAGCTCTTTCGCAAACCACAACCCTTTCTCCTCTGAATGTGATACTTTAATGTAGATAACTTAGTGGGCGCTTAAAAAACTTCCTGCTGTGTATGTTGTGTGGATAAAGGGTGCTTATATCTGTATACTTCGAAGAAACATTTTTCGTTATATTGTTAAAGTTTCTCATCCCATTTGGATACTACCTGGAAAGAAGCCTGTTAACTGGTGTCTCTAGGGAACAATGCAAACCTTTTTAGTAGCTACGATGAAGCTACAACCATCCATGGTGGATGGATCCTTTGGCTCTAAGCAGAGATAATTTCCTGACCACCTACCACACACACACACACACACACACACACACACACACACA
>JAGDQP010006081.1:59262-74443 GCA_022664845.1 Lepisma saccharinum
TAAAGATTTTTCCTGACCCACTTCCAGATATCGTAGAACGATGTAATTTCATATGTGTGTAATCCTGTTTATATGTATAGGTTATGTGGTAATTTACAGCTCGTAACTCTGATCCGTTTCTGTTTAATAACTCCGAAAGTGAAGCAAGGTGTAGTGATGGAGTTAATTGAGCACCGATCAGTCATCAAGTTTCTGTACTTGAGAGGTCGCACAGCAAAGGAAACATTTGATGTGATGAAGGAGACATATGGTGAAGATGCCCTATCGTATGGTGTAGTGAAGCACTGACATCGTCAGTTCAAGTATGGTCGGGCTTCAGTAGAAACAGCCCCCATTCCCGGGAGATCTCAGTCCGCTACTGACGAGGCACCATTGGGCAAGTGGAAGCTGCCATCTTGGGTGATCACTGTATAACCATGCGCCAACTAGCTAAAGATGTTAAGATCAATGTGGGGTCTGTGGATAAAATCATACATGACCAATTGAAAATGCGGAAGGTGTTTGCCCGATGGATTTCTCGGCTACTCACACCTTTCCAGGGACAGGAAAGGGTTACGTGCTCCCAGGCGAATTCGAATCTGTGCCACGAAAACCCGGAGAACTTTTTTGATAGACTAATTACCCAGCATGAAAGATGGGTTCATCACTTTTTGACCCAGAGACCATGGCTCAGTCAAAGCAATGTAAACATGCCGACTCGCCACCACCAAAGAAGGCTCGTGTCCAACCCTCAGCGGGCAAAGTGATCCTCACGTTTTTTTGGGACCAGCATGGTGTGTTACTGCTTGATTTTCTGACGAAGGGTACCACAATTACAAGGACATACTACGCTTCACCGCTGCGCAAATTGCAGGATTCTATGAAAATCCAGAGGCGTGGCATGCTGACAAAAGAAGTCCGCCTTCTGCGAGACAACGCATCCATTTACAGCTCACATGTTGCTCAGACAGAAGCACGGTCCTGTGGGTATGAAATCCTTCCTCATTCCCCGTACTCTCCTGACCTTGCACCATCCGATTTCCACCTCTTCTCAATCATGAAGTCATTTCTCAAGGGAAAGCACTTTCACGATGATGGTACGCTGATTTCTGAGGTCAAGTCATTACTTTCGGACAAACCTGCAGATTTCTCAAACAAGCTCTCCACAGCTGCTTAAAACGATGGGAAAAATGTGTGGCCACCGGATGTTTCTATGTAGAGAAGGACTTTCTATGTACAATTTTCGTTTATCTCCGTACATGCGAAGTGGGTCCCCTCCGTCAGGGAAAATATGTATGCACATACAGGATCTCTGTGTTGCTAAGTTGTGATGGTTCTATTTTGATGTCTTCTAGATAACAAAAGCATCTGGTCTTAAGAAAACTACTTAGCAAATTATATAATAAAAATATAAATTCATAATAATATTTATTCAATATGCGAACTTGCATGCTGATAAAAAAAAAGGACATTCTGTTTTCTGATAACCAAAGAGGTTAAACAATAGTGGGTCACCATAATTACAATTGTTTTATTTTCCCGTATAGCAAAGTTTCCATTTTGTACTGCTCTGATACATTTTCTAATGCGTTACGTTTGTTTAATCCCGGGACATGCGTTATATACATGTCCAATACTCGGTTAACCATGTTCATCGTCTCTATCTTCTGGACTCTATCCAATCAGAAGCAAGTTCAAGATTTTTGGTTGTTTATAGCAACCGCCAAAAGAACAAAAACTAATCAAAGAATTAGCAACTACAGTGTTGCTCTGTTTTTTGTTTTTGTTTGTTTCTTAAAGTAACGTTCTTTTAAGAAAATTGTTTGGTTGATTAATTAAAGTCCATCCTTTAGACATTTCTAAATAAAAGATACTTGTTAGATATATGTTTTTACGTTAGTTCACTACCTATAGTTAGTTGACCATTAATAGTATGCACTGTTTCACATAAAACTATGGTACACCATCTAGTGTCATGTTGGGACACTAATAAAACAAGATATGTTTTACATAATTACGTAACTGCTGTTACGCCTTGCACTGATATCATCTAATTTCGTTGGTTGGATAAAACAGATAAAAGTAGATTACACTTGTTGCAAGCCACTATGTTCAAATTACAAGCCATTATGTTGTTCACTTGGTCAAAACTGATTTGGTTACGTAAACTATACATCATCATAAGTTTTCCATAAGTTGGTTTGCTTCTTTAAGTTTACTTGTTTTTACAAATTCTTCTAGGTTTTCCAATTGTGCGTTGAAATATGGACTGATTTCATTCCTGTTTGAATCACCAAACTGAACTTGTTTCATTTTGCATCTGGAATTAAAAAAAATCCGCACCACTTGTATGTACCATAGTCAATGACCTCTATCAAAGACGATACTGGACTGACTGCAGTCACTGAAGATTTCATGAATATATGAAGCCAGGGAGCAGAGAGTACACTTAATCTCGTTTGTCCACTTCCAGTCTAAACCAATATGAACCAAATTTCTGTTCTAACTCAGTTTTTTACGCTTAATAACGCTGTGCGGCTCGTTTTTTGATTTATGTCTTAATTCTGGCAAAAAAAAAAAATGTAAATATTATTAACAGTACTTTCTATTCTATGTAGAGTACGATATACTCTCACATGAATAACTCAGGAATTAAGTCTTAAATAAAAAATATCGGGCCACACAGCGATAAGAAGCGTATAAAACTGAGTTAGAACTATAAATTTGGTCTACATTGGATTAGACTGGAAGTGGACAAACGAGTTTAAATATTTGCTCTGAAGTCTATCTTTTGACACTATGCAGTCACTCCAGCATCGTTTACGTAGAGCTCGATGACCGTAGCTATGGGTTGTTATACGCTTCATTTCTGGGCTGTTACCCGCTTCAGTCCTGGCCGCCTGGGCTGATACCTGCTTCAGTTATGGGCTGTTACCCGCTTCAGTTATGGGCTGTTACCCGCTTTAGTTTTGGGCTATTACCCGTTTCAGTTATGGGTTATTACCCGCTTTATTTCTGCTTATCATTCAGACTTGATGATGCGTGCATAATATGTTCTATCAAAAAAGACAATGTTACTCGAACAGGATAGATGCTGGATAAAAAGCACTTATAAAAACCAACACATGTTTAAAAAAATATGCGATTTAAAAAAGTTCCAGTTAAGATGTTAATCCTTCCTAGGGCGCATATCTTCCAATTACAGGTAAAATGCACACAAGGGCAAAAGAATGGTATAAAATTCACTGCAAATCACTATAACTTCTAAAAGTTACAGCTAAAGAATATCCCTCGTTGGGCGCACAACTTTGATTCCAACTCACAGACTGTGCCAACATAATTTGCTAAGTTTTTATGATTTCATTTTTAATATCTTCTAGACCATTACAAAATACTAAATATTCCTATTAACATCTCGGCATGTGTATATAATCTTGACTTTGGAAAACATGAAATATATTGAAATAAAATGTTTATCAATTTCTTTCAACATAGAACTATTGTGTATTTAAGAAATAAGCACTGAGAAACAATTTTATATATTAGTATGCTGTGCTGTAGTCCTAGAATTTTCACAGGGTGTACGCTCTGAATCTTTTAGTTCGTAAATTCATTTTTCTATTAAATATAGGGATGAAATATTTATTTAATTTTTACAAAAAGAAAAAAATCGAAGTACTTTGATTATTCCAGTGAGGCAATAACAATGAAATTTTATGCATAATTTGTTGCATTGAGGGAATGAAAAACAAGAAGATTGTTGAGACTTTCGCATAATTACGAAACACCTATATCAGTTAACAATCAGATTCAATATGACTCACTTGATGCCTGTTATAAGACTTACTCTATATACCGAAAAGTCAAACTTCTACCTGGCTTTTGAAAACACAAATCTCATACTACTCAAGACCTGCACCCAAGCTAGCAAGAGTTCTGCTCAAATTGACTGTACATTATATGTGTATGTCTACAAAAGTATTATTGTAGTCAACATATTGTTATAATATGGTAACGCACGTCAGGTAGTTATACCCTCTATCCCTTCTCAACATTTTGTTCAAGTGGAACCAATAGTACCTGACTGTAATAATCTCACTGGGTGAATATGGAAATTAAATAAATAAACGAAAACAAAGTAGATGACATACGCATCTTTGCAGAAGGTATACGGTAATGTGGAAGGTTAATCAGAGGGTATACGCCGTATACCTGTGTATACCCTCGACTACAGTCCTGTTGGTATGTATGAAGCACAAAGTATTGAAATGGAATAATGTTGAAATGTCACAATCTATCTCATTCTCCTCCTTCTCTTCCTTCTTCTTCTTCGTATTATTGTTAATAATAATATTAATATCATTATTACAAGGTGTTCTCTAAAGTTTAGTAAGCTGAATATGAACTACTTATGGGATCAGGTTTTTTGAAATGTAAGTGCTACAAGCCTTCGAAAGAGGAACGTTACCACCATTGTGATTCCAACTCCTGCGAGAAAACTTGGAATTTATGTATAACACATCTTCTAGTGTTATTATTTCAAGAAGAAAGTGAAGAGAAGGACGGATTTAATAGAATTTCCGAAAACGGAAATGTTCAGTACAAATTGGAATTGTTAAGACAAAAAGATGAATCAAATTCTAGGTCTCTTGCAGGCAATACAGGATCAATTCGAAGCCTTAAAAGCAGAGTTTCTTGGCTAGAAATTACAAAACAGTAAACTATTAGAAATTGTAAAACCATGGTCAACTTCTAAAACATACCCACAGGCATTACCGGTATTGAGTGACTAACCTACAATCAACCCTATAAAATGGTGGACTATTAAATTAAGTACTAATATCTCAGAACAGTCTAAAGATAATAATGCCAGTGGTGGCTTCCTTAGTGTAGCACCTCAAAATGCGTGTAAAAGTGTGGTCAGCGGTAATAAATTGGGTAGTGAATCATAAGCAGGTGAAGCACCAAGTAGTCATATGAAAGAGCAAAACAAGCTGTCTCATATGGACAGCACAACCAAAGAGTTGATCCCTGTTAACAAAAGTGAAACGCATAATTCAAGTGCAAGAAATAATAAAACACCTTTATTAATTTACAAGTCAATGTTTGCCAATGCAGATAATCGAATTTAGTTAAATATACGTGTTTCGAGTCGTTCAGTGGGCGAGAAAATTTGTCGAATTTTTGGTGAAGATATTTTTTCTTTTATTTCTCTAGGTTCTTTGACTGATATCAATATAAGAAGGTTTCGTTAAAATCGACCAAAAGGTTGCAAGAAATTTCATCAAAGTATCTCCCTAAAATTTTACGAAATTTCTTTGTCCATTTTAAACTTATAAACCATGACTCAGAGCATACGAGTTTTCCCCAAAGCAAGACTATGTTTTTACCATGTTTTTTAAAGAACCCGTCACTGCATTTCGAAAATATTTGTTTACACTCACTTTATGGTGTACAGCATGTGATACAATAGAAGTGGTGGAGGAATTTAATGCATTGTAAGTGACAGTTGTCGATTTTACTTACCGAATCCCCCAGAAGCACGGAGAACCTTGAATTGAGTACACAGAATGAGGAAAAAAAAAAAAAAAAAAAAAACATTGAAAAACTAGGATAGATAATTTTGTGATGTAACAACTGCCATAGCCATTGAAATGAATTTAATTTATTTACGGTCTTTAGGCACCTAAGGCTCAGGTCGAAATGAGAGAGAGGAAAGTTTTGCAGGACGATGTCGTCCAGGACCTAAGTTGAAGGTCCCTTCCCGGCATTTGCCTGGTGTAACTGAGGAAGAACACTGGAAAAACCTCATCAATCAGGATGGTCGGCCGTTGGAATTGAACCCACGACCTCCCGAATGCTAAGTCAATGCTCTACTTACTACTGAGCCTTCCATAGTAATGTTTTCTTCTCATCCACTGAGGTGAAATGATATACGTAACTAATGATAAAACGAAAATAGACGGGGCTGTAATGTGCAAGATGTGGAATTGCCAAAGGAAATATGGGAGGAGGGTAGGGTTCATTGAACTTTTCATACTTAAAAGATTCACATACATTGATATGTTTCCCTGGTTCATCCTCTACGAGTTGTCTTGCAATGTCCTTGCACAAATTCCTCGCTGTTGATGGTATTTTGCTGTCATCTTCCCAATATCTGCTGGCTGAATGGGAGTACAGGGCAGCTGGAGTCGCGTGTGTGATTCGGGTGTTCGTTACGATCCCTGTAGCTTTACCTGGAACAATGAGAAATAAAATTTCTAACTTAAAATTTAAAATGTTATTCTTGAAAGTGTTATAGTAATTTAAGATTTCTGGTTGTCGTTTTCTTAAAGTTATTATCGCATCCGTTGAAACAGAAACCAAATCAAAATCAGTTATGGTCTAAAGTCAGTTTTATTGAAATTTAATTCAATATGTTTTAGCCTTTACGGAAATCGCGAAGGGTATAATAAGTCATAGTGCTGTTACCACCCATACAATTTTAACTGAATGTTATAATCTTTTAATAGCAAGTACAATTTTCAGTTAGAATTGCAATCATCGATTTCCTTGGAGAAATCATCCGAAGAATAATTCTTTTTTTCTGTCTTGATTTTTTGTTTTTACAAAGCTATATCAAAACCTAATCAAGATACAATATACCGGTTGATTCGTAACAGAAAACATGCATTAATCCAGTATTTGCATGAACGTAATGAGATAAATCCTTTCAGTAGATTCAGACCGAAGAGAAAGTTCAGTAGTTGAGTATTATGGACTTAACATCAAAGTTTTAATCCACATCTACTCCATATTGTTTGTAACAGTAGGGAGAACATTTCATTGTTAATCAGCTTAGAACACAAGGAAATCGATACACAAAGAGATTCTCCGGCTACGTTCTTCGATTGTATAAGATAGTACTGCCCATCAACAGACTTGTAATACAGAGAGGGATTAGTAGAGTCTTCCTTAATTCATCAATCCTCGATAAACCGTTGTTTTCACAAAAGAAACTTTCGTTACGGAGAAATCCCATTATGTAATATGAAATTGAAATCAGATACGTTATTCAGTTTGTACAAGAAATTTAAAAACAAATGAAATATTAATTCCAGATACTCCACTCATAATCGTACAATGAAACAGTTCCAGTAGTTGGTTTATTTCTACCAATACAAACGGGAAACAAAACTTAAAGTTGTGGTCGTCTGCTACTGAATAATATATTTTTTAAAAGGGCATCAGTTCAGGTATACAAGCTTTTAGGAAAATAAGAGAAACGTTATAAAGTGGAAAATTATAAAGTGAAATAAATTCCATAGAAATTAGCAGGTTCGATGGTTTGAAAGCGATTCTGGGATGAATTTGTAACGCTATTGCAATTTGTGAAACCACATTTATTTCTTTTCATATGCTACTTATTTCCTGTTAATTCCCCATCATTTACGTTGCTAAATTAATATAATGTTGACTGCATACATTATAGTACAGCAGATATGTAAAAGGATTGTACCTTTACTGATAGAAGTATGAGACTTACAAAATGGATAAAGCACATTATTCTAAAGATTTTAAGATATATGGCCATCTCAGATTTTTCCGGAACCGGCCGCCGTTTTCCAAGAAAAGGCGCCAAGAAACGATTTTTTTTTGTATTTATCTCACAAACGGTGGCCCGTACAGAAATTCTGCAAGGGTACAAAATAAAAAAATCAAATTTTTGTTTTCTTTCTGAGTCGTTATTACTATTTTACTCCTAGAATGAATGGTTTCAAAGTTATCACCGGTGTTAAAGTTGAACATTTCAACGTTTAACAGAAAAGGGTCCATTAACTTGGCCCCTCCACCACACCAAATTTTAGAAGTAAATAGACTATCATTTTGCTCTCATTTCGCACCGTTTTCCACCCAAGTTTCGCGTTTTGCACCGCAATGATAAAAAAGTTATAAGCACATATATTTTGGGAGGCCAAATTAATAGTAGTAATTGTAAGTCGTTAAAAAACAAAACAAAAAAAAAAACAAAACATAACGTATCGGTCTGTCTTGAACCTAAAGTGGCCCAATTTTGCTAAACTTGGGTGCAAAACGAGTGCAGTACGATCCATTATCTGTGTTGGAAAAAGAATGACTTACGATTGCTTACGATTACCATTAATTTGGCCCCCTCAAAATATATGTGCTTATAACTTTTTAACCATTGCAGTGAAAAACGCGAAACGTAGGTGCAAAACGGTGCAAAACGAGTGCAGACCGGTACACTGCCTGTTTTCGAAAAAAAAAAAGACTGGGGAGGGCTACCATTTAACCATTGTGGTGCAAAACGCGAAACTTGGGTGCAAAACGGTGCGAAATGAGAGCAAAATGATAGTCTATTTACTTCTAAAATTTGGTGTGGTGGAGGGGCCAAGTTAATGGACCCTTTTCTGTTAAACGTTGAAATGTTCAACTTTAACACCGGTGATAACTTTCTAACCGTTCGTTCTAGAAGAAAAATAGTAATAGCGACATAAAAAAAATATATGATTTTCCATTTTGTACTCTTGCGAGTTCCATAAGCCATAGAGTTAGTTACTTTAGTTAGTACTCTCGTAAAAGTGCTGTACGGGCCACCGTTTGAGAGATAAATACAAAAAAATCGTTTCTTGGCGCCTTTTCTTCAAACTGGCGGCCAGTATCGTTCACAGGACACTTTAAAATAACTTCATTGTATTCTAAGCACTCGGCAGGCAGATAACTCTTTAATTTTTCCAAATCCTTAATTTTATTGCACTTGATGGAAACCTTTCCTGATGCCCTTTTAAAAGGACAATGAAGTTTTCAGTTCTCTACAAATCGCAAAATAATTGATTTCTTTCATTCCATTTTAATACCAAAGGGTCATTTCACGTCAATTCAACACATCTTCTCTACCTCACTATCCCAGATTTCTATGATTGTTGGGTTATTGGTTGTACCCGTGGAGTATATAAAAATTATTTTTCTTTTTTTTAAAGATTTTTTGACGCAGAGGTTTTTGTTCTATTAGCGTTCAGAAACCACAAAAAAACAGTCAATTTTTCCGTGTTGTTAATTTACAAAATGTCTTATTACTCATCAATGGTTAGTGCTCTCAATGGTGATACAGAGCTCAGATAGGGCTCATTTTAAGGCTATTGTAACAAGCTTTGCTTTGATATGTCACTTGATAGAATTGCAATAATAAAAAAAACGAAATATTCAACATTTGATTTTCTCAAAATCCGACATTTCAAAAATTTTCAAAAAATTTTATATGATGGTCATACTTCCATACAGCTACCATGAAAATTAGCATTTAAGACAATAATGGGATCGTGAGATAAAAAATATATTTTCTTCATATGCCTGCGGAGGAAAGGGTCTTATGGTTCATGTTAATAATTTGAATTTTATGTATGGCCTCTAGCGTTAGCCATCTATGGGTCAGGCTGGTATAGGGTAGGGGACAGGATGCAAGAAGAAGTTAGCCAGAGCCTAACGCATCACACATAAAACTGTTAACATTAATCATGTATGCAAACTTGTTTAGTACATCTTTATTACATAAGACACTTACTCAAACTCACATGGAACCTTTCACAATACTTTCTAGATTAATACTACAATAAAGAACAAACTTTTCACTCAATCTAAATGAATACTAATCTTGTAGCCGATAACAATTCGGTGCTGCCATCTATTAATCGAAATCGTTACACTTTTCCTTACGTGGCAAATGATACAACAAAATACGCTCTTCTTCTTTTCACTTCGTAAATAGTCATTCTTACAAATACACAACTAGTACGCTCATATAACCTTTCAAGCACAATTTCAGTTTCGGGAACAGATAATAGTCCCTAGGGGGTAGGTCGAGAGAATAGGAGGGATGACCAAGAACTTCGTAGTCTAACTGCTCTAATTTCTACATTGTTCGATGAGCTTTGTGATAGAGAGCGTTGTCTTGGAGGAATGTGAATCCCTTTCTCAGTTTCCCACGTCCCCTCTCCATGATGGTTTAATAGTTTGTATAGAATGATGGACTTAGTAGTGGTATGTAGTTTATCTAGAAGACTGCAGTAATATTCGGCGTTTATTGGGGAACCTTGTTGGAGATAGTCAATAAGAAGCGTGTCATGGTAATCTCGAAAACCCGTCGCCAGCGCTTTGCTGGCAGAGTTTTGTCGCTGGAGCTTTTTGTATCTGATTGAACCCTGGTGGAGGCACTACATCGACTTGTTTCCAGATCGTAGTGTTGGATGCATCTTTCATCGTGTCACCACACGACCCCCAAAATGTACGTAATCCCTTTGAAAACGAAGACAAAATACTCCCTGTTGCACGCACAGACCTCCTCTCCTGCCGACTAAATTCCATACGTCGCGTCACGAACAATCATTCAATTTGCAATAAAAGGATCACTACTTACACTACATGCTTGAAATTTCATACCCTTGCATCTAAAGAATTATAGTATCACATATTAAAAACATATTAATATATTTACACTCCTTCCCCGTTATGCCGGAAATTTTTCAACCTCCTTGTACTACGTCTAGTGAGTATTGTGTTGTAAAAGTTTCATTTTAATTGCTTTAACCGTTTTGTAGATATTAATATTTTAACTTATATATTGCCTTTATCTAACTTCTGTGAAACTTCGAATGTTTCGGACTCTTTTTACTCCGCTTCACCTTGTCCATCGAACCGTGCTTTCCATATTTCATTATACTCGAAAGATAATACGCCTACAGAAGGATCGTTAACTAAGTGCCTCAGATGCAGCTTGTTTTGCTTACAGCGCCTCTGTCTCTTACACAGGCCATTTTAGTAACTACAGTATTCTCACACCCTCCCGCTAGGCCACCGCTATGGTTTGTTTTCTTTGCGAGCATATTTCCTTTCTAATACTTTCGGAAATCGAAAGAGTTTTATTGAAGAGAAGGTCCAGTCACACAATGTTACATCTCACCGATTTCATTTTAAATAATGGGTCATGCAACAATCAACAACAATTATCTTAACTTCATGGTTATTATCATTGATTTAAGATATCACGGGATCCTTGTCCAGTACGTCCGCAACAGATAATTACAACTCAAAGATGGCTACATCCAGCGTTGCCAGCTAAACGGTAGAGTATATGCTCTACGTTTTTGCTTTTTGTTTTCCACTCGGATTACCGCGATAACATATCGTGAACTTCCTTTGTGAGAACTTTCCATTAAAGTCATTCTTAATAAAACACACATATTCTTTTATCATTAATTAAGTTTATGAGCAAAAGTAGGCATTTTATCAATTTTAACAAATTCTTAGATAGTATAAATTTGGTGAAAATGAAGATTTAGAATTAGATGGATCAACTAAAATGTAATTAGGATGTAATGGTACAGGGTGGCGAAAAAAAAAAGGTAATCGGAACCATAGTTGTTTGTGGTTTAAATTACTCTTTTTTTGCCAACTTATAGTTCCACTGTAGCTAACGATATTTTTGTACACAAATCATTTTATTCTCAACGCAAAACAGCTCGTGAATACAACATAAAGTCTCTTTCTTAATACAAAACTCAAACAGATAGTAGTTTCGTTGATCTCAGTAGTTGCTCGAAACGATTATGTTGTCATGACTACCAATTGCTGAAAGAAATGCATATGTAGAACGATGCAACTGTAGTTATGGGTTTCTGAGAAAGTTAAACGTTTTATTACCGTCTACTGAGAAAACCAGTTACTACGCAAAGTTATGAATCTTGTTTGAAAACGTTTAATATAGAAATTCGTATATTATTTCTAAAGTACATAATTATGTCTTTCTTTATGATAGCTACTTTGAGTGTACAAATTCTAGTTACGAAGCGACGCAGTACTCCCTAGCTATACCCCCCCCTCCCCCCCCCCCCAAAAGCCGCTAATATGGTGTGAGAACAGATAAGTATTTTAATATCTCTTGGTTGAGTATTCGATCAAATTTCTAGTTTTATAGAAATATTTGGAGGAAACAGTGCATAACTTTCAAATTCTGAAAGCTTTGAAAAAAAGGTTTTCTCGAGAAGTATTCGTAAAAGTTAATTCTGGAACAAGTCTTTACATGCAATTGACACCCATATTTTTCACAGGGAAAGATTGAAAGACTTGGGCATATTTTTATCCTCTTTCTTGTTTTATCGGATCAATAGTGAAGTATGCAAAAGGTAACAATATAAGGAAACTACTTCTCTAATTTAAAAATAGAAGACATACTTATAAGTTTCTAAAACACTGATCAAACAATATTATGAACAGGTCTTTACAGAAAATATGACTTAATATTTTCTTAAGTAGGGAAGGATTTTTCCGGGAGTTTATTAAAGCAATTAGTTAGGATTAAAGATAAAGGATTTTCTCTTCATTAATAAAGTTTTATGAAACTCACTCTCTCTCTCTCACACACACACAGACACACACACACACACAATTATATAAACACAATCACACATATACAACATAATCATTCCACTTTTCCTCTCTGGATAACATATTTACTTATATATGTCTTTTCCTAATTTTCATTTCTACAGTTCAAACATGATGATTTCGAATAGGAGAGGAACCGTCGAGAGACAGACTGAAACCAATTTCAATCAAAAGTTCATATCGCAATATGTTTCCAAACGAAAAGTTCTCCAAAAGTACCCTCTGGCAACTCCCGTTATGACGTCATCAAAATGGCGGACAAAGGTTCTCATATGAAATTATTTTCTTCGACCTCAACAGAATTCATTGCACTCAAATGTCCACATAGCACATGCAATCTGGTTAGAAAACTCCATGGAATGTACTGACACTAATTTAGTTACATTCACAAGCACATTTGAATAGATATATTCAGAGAAAAATTCAAAATGGCGGCGTGGAAATAGATGATCCTGCAAATTTACGTGTTAATATAGAAGAAACAAATAAAAATTCGAGAAAATGTTTCCAATAAAAGTTGAAGAATGTCATATTGTCAATAAACTACCGAAAATCCCATCCTTTTATCTCTATTGGTCGTATTTCTAGAAACAGTAGAGTGTAGTAAAGCGTCTGCTGCGCGGACTGCGAGAATCTCTTTCTGGCCTGACACGTAAATGAATATTAATAGTAATATTCCTGGTTGCGCTCAATCTTCAGTATTGACAATACAGTATTTAAACAACACATACACATGCATCCGTACACATACTCATTGTATATACTATATGTGATGCACTGCAAGAGTCAACCTAACGAGTAGACCATATGCATTTCGCGTACTATATAGCTAGATTCAAAACTGGAAAACGGGTTCGATTCCCGGTGGGGACACAAGTGGTCTTTAGTAGCTTACCAGCTCGTTTAGGACGTTAATAACGGTTCAACCTATCAAAAGTGGAAAATATGAGGAAACTTATGACTGTGATGAAGCTGAACTTAACCGAACTATAACTGATACTTACAAATGTTCATGTAATGCATACAGCAGAAGTTTACAGGTTCGTTAAAATTTCTATTGAAATCATACATATATAATTTTGTAAAATAGTACAGTACAAATGTAAGTTTCAATTTTTATAAGAACACTTTCATCATTAGACTTCCGTCAGATATTAAATTCAATATATCAGTGCAAATTCCGCATATGGACGGCTGGAATGAAAAGGTTCCAAAATTCAGATGACTATCCGAGAAAATATATCTCAGTTCATATCCTTGAAAGGGTACACGCAAAGAAACCCCGTATATATTAGGGTCGTTCGAGAAAACTAATCTTTGTTCTTCGGGAGACTATAATGCGGAAAAGTGGTCGATGGTGCTAAGAAGAAAAATAATAATAATAATAAAAAAGAAAATTACAAACGGGCAAAATCTTCCGATCGCGCATCGTCTTTGAAATTTAGGAAAATTCTGAAAACAGGTCATTTCTCGTTATTTTTAAAAAAATATTAAACATGCTTTGATCGAAATGTTATAGATTTGGATGTAAGTTATATGAACGACATACCTTTAAAAAGGTATTAATTTTTTTAATATATAATTGTTTACCTGTCGGACTTTGCGAGCAAAAAATTCACTTTTCACTAATAAAATGTGAATAATGATGATCTTTTATCAAGCGTATCAATTGTTGTCATACATTGCTTCTTCACAAAGTATATATATTTCTTCAGACAAGCTGTCAATTAGAAGCTGAAATTCGACTAATTGTGTACTCTGATGTTCTAATTCTTCGAGTTCTACCCAACCAACCAACCACATAAGGTGTTTTGTAGAACTTAACAGCAGATGTTCACAGCCATTTACAAGTTAAGATATTCTGTTCTAAATCTTTCAATGTAGTACTTGTAACTTTAAATTTAGATTTATGAGAGAACTTAGGCATTGCTGATCTTGACAATAGAGAGATTCTGACGTGTCCGTCTCAGGTGTGAGCTCCGCAGACTTTACGTGAAGTTTCTGACCCAGGCAGTTAAACAATGTGTCAAATTGGTGTCAGAACTTCTAAGCCCAATTTGACACATTGATTAACTGCCTGCGTGTGGCAAAGAAAATCTTTTATATCCTAATTTGGCACTGTTCCAGATTGAATTTGTGATTTTATTTCACCATCACTGATTTTCTATAATATATGTGGAGTTATTACCTTACAATTGTCCCGATGAATTATCTTCAGCATATTCTGTTACAGCGAATTTTAGGAGTTAAGAAGGTTCTAATTAACTTCCTCTTAGAAACTGACTGTCTGGCCTTTAAATTTGCCTATTGACGAACTGTCTGATATGTTTCCTTTCATCTAATATGATAGTCGGAAGAAAATTTTCAGAGTTTCCAAAAACTACATTGGGTTCAATGATATAGTCTGTTACTTCGAATTCGAATATGAATTTTATTAAAGGCATTTAGGCTCATACCGGGATAGGAGAGGGAAAAAGATGTGGGAAGGAATCGGACAGGGTCTAATGTAAAGGTATGATGATATGACTAAGGAAGAACTTTGGAAAAGTCTAAGTCAGGATAATCGACTGCTGGGATTTGACTCTGGACCTCCCGAATTCTAAGTCAACGCTCTTCCATTGAGCTACGGCCGGTCGATTCTATTACTTGGAGTAAGTTTTCAAGCAACTAACATCAACTTCAAATTGCTTCGAACATATTTTTAAGACCTCGAGTAACTGACAACAAAACATAGTTGCACGTCTTGCAATTAAGATCAAAA
>JAGDQP010006082.1:0-23784 GCA_022664845.1 Lepisma saccharinum
CCATATTCGCTGCGTACTCATCCGTGTTCCAAAGGAATGCTCATTGAAGGGTATCTCCCTGAGAGTTGCGATAGTTCTTATAGTTTAATTTTACCCGGGAAGCAAAGTGACATATTCTGGAAATATGGTACAGCATTTTGCTTGTCTTACAATTTATGAGCTGCATAACTGTCACAAGTCTGAGGATGATAACCCTCAATGAGCATTCCTTTGGAACACGGATGAGTACGCAGCGAATATGGATTTCGTCTAGGCACCGTACCAGCATTTGCCTGGTGAAACAGGAAAATTCTGGAAAACATCATTCGGGATGATACAGGACTCGAACCTGCAGGTCTTCCTCAATACCGATCGAAAGTCGGTGACAGTAATTAGTCCATTTGGACTGGCAAACAAACAACTGGCGTTCATAGAAATATTTCGTTACATATATGAATGCAATACATATTAACTCGATTACCTCATGGTTTCCATGACACCACTTCTCAGTGAGTACAGTACAAGGTGGGCACGTTGTTTCACTGTGACAGTTGTGAAGGACTGGGTGATCACACGCGTGCCGACGGGGACACGGCTGTGAACACTCAGGAGGTTTGGTCCCACATGGCACAGGAGGATAACAAACACTTGCTCCACACTCACAGTACAGTTCTTCGAAACCTGAAGGAAAAATCAAATATTAAATTTGCACTATATATATATATATATATATATATATATATATATATATAAAGAAACAAGAAACTGAAATGGAATATTCAAATAAAATTATTTATACATACAAGATCTTGCATTACAATTAGATGTACCAAATTTACAGAACCAAAATTTATAATTTTAATGACTTTTTTATGACAGTTTTAATGAAATTCTTGAATTCAACATACTTGGCTGATGCCTATATACAGTCTGTTACGAAATAACTGCACCACCTAAAACAAAATTGGTAATTTATTCGTATTGTAGCATTATGCTGAAGGACATTAGTTATAATACCTTTAAATCGATTGATAAACCTTGTTTACTGTTATTCCTGGTACATATGAACAAAGCTAGCAACATATTGCGAAATTGTATGGTGCAAATATCAGGAAATGCATTACAATTACGATGACGTGAAAGAGAATATAAATTAGCAGAAAAAAAACCAGCAAAATGGGCATGCAAAATTTACCACTAACTTCAATAGATTTGTAAAATGAAGGTAGAAACACACCACAATGAGCCGTAACAAGCAATCTCGACTAGATTCAATATTGCTAATATGTTGTTTTAAGAACACTCTCCTCGTTATTTCAACCTCACACTTCACGTGGTCCGGTAAATGTTTTCATAGAATACGTGCATACCAAGTCATGTGTTCACGACTGCCCACCAACAGTTACATAGAATTGAGTAACTACACCCACCGTATAGCCCTTACTTATACTTCGTTGAAGGATACGTATGTAAAATACGTATGCACTCCAACTTTTTAATCCAAAACGGCACACATTTTTTTACTCACTGATAATTTCTACTTTCTTTGTCTCGATATATCTAAATTTGCAACGCTTAAAAATATAAGCCAATAAAAAACAGAATAGACGGATTGCTACTCTGTCACGAACGTAATGACGTTGCGAAAGCGTTGAATATTAATATAGTTTGAATAAATTGGAGTCTCTTGAGAGCAGGCGTCTGTAAAGTATGTTTGATTTCTTCACCACAAGGAATCACTCGTATAACACGGAAACTTCTAATGAAAAGGAATACAGAATTAAACTACCCTACCTCGTTGTCTGTTGGTATGATCTCTAAGAATAGGCACTGGGGAGGTGGCGCACATTAAAAACTTGCTCCTGTCGGTTATACTGAAGCTTTCTCCAGTCACAAGAGGCAAGAAGGAAACAAAAGACAAAATATAAAACTGCTATACTTCACCAGAGTGTCTATGGAATCCTTTGCATGCTACAAAAACGTGAAGAATTGTTGGGAAAACTGAATTCCCCCACATGAACTCGCAAGATATGAGTCCCCTGGCTAACTATATAACTCACTGTGCTGTGACACTAAAGGTTCATAATATCAAACATTGTTCAACATGTATGAGAATATTTTTCTGCATATTTGGAAAATGGCAAAAGTACCACTAAAAAAACTAAAAATTGCAAGGTTTACGTGATTGAATTCATGACCTGAAACTCAATTTCATTACATTTTTACGACTTTCATGACCAATGACTCATTTCCATTACTTTTTATGACTTTCACAACCAATGACTCAATTTCATTATTTTTTTATGACTTTCCCGACCAATGACTCAATTTCATTACTTTTTTTCATGACTTTCATGACCTACTGACACCGTAATAAAGTCTTCAATTACCAAACAATGGAACTGAGTGGTATAACACTAAGTCTTACTTAATACTTTAAAATAATATATATAAAATGGTAAAACAGGTAGAAAAAGGATACTTACGTGATAGATTCTTGAGACAGGTATACAATAACAACACAAACACAATAGAAAAGCAGTACGTTTCGCAAAAGCGTTTTTAACTGGTAGGAAAGAAAATGGACAGAGCGGAAGTGCGGGACTGGTGTTAAGGAAACGCCTTATCACAGATGCAGGGTGACAGTGTGGCCAGGTTATGGAGGCGGGAAAATGACTAGATGGGACGAAGAAAACGCCAAATGGAAAAGAAAGTGGGAAGGTTACTAGAAGCAGGTAAGGGGCTTCCTGAAGGAATAAGAGGGTACAGAATCAGAGGGGAGGGGGAAATAATAATAAAGATGAAGGAGAACAAAGAAACAATATAGAAAAATAGAATAGTGCAACTACAGACGAACCAAAGAAGAGGCGTACCGTCAACTATCTAATCACAGCACCTACAAATCCACCGTCACAGACCTAATCTACACCCATAAACAGAAAATTTCCGATTTCATTACCGCTCATGGTCCTCCTGAGAGCATTTCTGAAGTGTCTATAAAGTACCTAACCCTGGACAATCCGCGTACCCCGACCTTTTACCGAAGATCCACAAACCAGGTAACCCAGGCAGACCCATTGTAGACAGCCATAATTTTCCTACCGAACGCATTTCCACTCTTGTTGACTCCTTCCTTCAACCACATGATCAAGCGCTGTCTGCCTACATACGTGACACCTACCCCTATTAGAAATCCGTAAATTATCGCCTCTTCCTTCTCACATACTGCTTTTTACCATAGATGTATACCAACATTCCTCATGCCCATGGCCTAGCAGCCTTGGAATTCTTCCTTGACCAGAGAATCAAACCTGGTTAACCCACACCACAGCTCTCCTTCTTAACCTGGCCAACCTAGTTCTCACATAACTTCACCTTTGACGACAAACACTACCTTCAGATTCGAGGTACGTGAATGGCACCTTCTTATGCTAATCTGTTCATAGGCAAGCTTGAACATGATTTCCTACAAACTCAGCCCTTGACCCCACTACTTTGGATAAGGTTCTCGGATGATATGGAGTCATAGTGAAACCAGTCTCAACACATTCCTAGAACAGCTGAACCAATTCCGTGTTGTCCAGTTCACTTGGTCAATTTCTAACAAAAGTCATATTCCTTGACGTGGACATCACTTTAGAAAACACCCTCAATAGTTCCGTTCACATAAAACCTACCAACCACAAGCTTTACAATATTCAAGTTCCCACCCTTACCACATCAAGAAAGCGATTCCTTTCTGCCCTGAACTCAGAGGACAACGCCTGAATTCCACCACCTCTGCTACTGAAACTTAAGGTGCAGTTTCGTTTGTGCGATTGGCGCATACGAAGATCGCATGCAGCTGCTGCACACGCCACTGCATTGATACGTTGAAGGGAAATCAGTGAAGGAGGTTTGGTTTGCGCGTTGGACGCATGGTGTCGCTAGCAACTGTTGCAACGACTCCTTCGGAGAGTAGTCAAGCTGCAGCAGTCGCAAGCGTTGCATGGTATTATGCGCAGTTTACATTCGTGTTTACATTGAATCTTGAGTATTTTGTGCCAAATATGAACTTCAGCAGAGATGAGGATTGAAAGCTACATCAAGAATTGAACGAAAATGCTATGAATTTGTTGGTAAAACCCGAATGAAAGAGAATACATGCAAACCTGTAGTACGTTTGGTCTTCAATAGATGGCAGCAGAGTACGCAACCAAATTGAAGTAACACTATTGTTTTAAATTGAATGAAAGTTGAGTTTAATTTAAAGTGTTGTTTATATTATTATTATAGTTGTTTGTAATTATGTCTAAAATTTTGTTACTGTAAGAAATATTGTTTACAGAAAGATCTTAAACTTGTACTGCGCGAAAAGTAAATCATATAAATGTATCAAGCATAGTAGGGCGTCGCGCGCGTAAGCGCATAAACGAAACTACCCCACTGTATGCTTCCGTCGCTCGCGTTCGCTGAATACGATCTTCGTATGCGCCAATCGCACAAACGAAACTGCACCTTTACAACCAACGCCTCCAGGAAGCTCTAGTCAACCGTGGCTACCCACCTAATCTTGTAACCAAACAGATTCGCCGTGCATCATCACACATTCAACCCACTCAAAAACCCAACCCACCGGCTCTAATCACCCAGTTCCATCCTAAACTAACCAAGGTCAAACAAATTCTACACTCATTTCCTCATTCTCAAATCAGACCCAGACACAAGATCAGTATTCCCCACCGAACCTAGATTAGATTTTCAACATCCACCTAATCTTAGAAACATCTTGGTCCGTACAAATCCTTCCTCGCCACCACCCCAAACCGGCGTCCATGCATGCATGAGACCCAGATGTAAGACCTGCTCCATTTTCATCACTTCTCCCACAGTTAGTATCAATACTGCTAATGGCCAATACACCCTAAAACCCAAGGGTACATGCCACACCTCTAATGTTATATACATCCTAATCTGCAAATTTTGTGATGCCTTTTATGTGGGGGAAACAAGTGGACCTCTCAACGTTCGTGTTAATAACCATCGCCACTTTTGCACTATTAACAAACCAGATGCCCAATCTCCTTACACACAGTCTCACAACACCAATCTTGACCTATCTTTTCTGGTTGCCATAATCCACATTTTACCCCATAGACCAGCACCTCACGGGAAGGGGCCTTTATTCATGGTTTGAGTGCGAAAATGTAAACTTTGGTGAACTTTATTTTTATATGGGCCAGTCTAGTAACTTGGTATTTCTGCCCGTCACGATTCGTCTTTAGCTGTTAAAATCCATGCCGGGACTCGAACTCGGAGAGCTCGGAAATGTATCCTGGAATTAACCTTCAATAATTCTAACCCGTTTTCTCTGCATTTTCAACATTTTTCCTTCCACAATCCTATCCAGTACTTACACGCTGTACAATTGTTTCACACGCCATTCAGCATTCAACTGTTCTCCAAACGATGCACCGTCCGCTACGTGTCCCTACTGTCGTCCTAGTCTTGCTCTATCCGCGTGTGCGCGTCTCTCTTTCTCTACAGTAAGTCTACAATATTAATATCGAAATATTGCCCAAAAAAAACTATGTGAAAATTAGTGTTGTGTACGTGTGTGTGTTTATTTTTCTACGGAACATATACGCTGAAAGTATCTTCCTTACTTTTTATCATAAATTTACTTTATATTTACCATGTCCTCCAACCCTCTTCTGTTCTGGATTACCAGTTTTCGCACACTTAAGTTTTCCCATATTCTCTCACATATTGAATTCCTGCAATCCTGCCTTCACCTAGGACTTACACCCAAAGGCCTAACTCCCAAAATTCCCCTCTCCGGTTTCTCGCCGCCCGATCAACACAAGCTTTTTCCCTTCTGCAGATACACCTTTGTAATCTAACCACCCGAGCACTCTCTTTACACTTTCACCAAGGTTTAGAACTCTCCATAGAGCTTCAGTCATCAAAATCCTGCTCTCCTTACCATCTCCCCACCATCTCGCACATATACGAAACCCTAACTGATGCTTCCCGTCTCTTGCTTAATCTGAGATCCAAACACCTTTCCAAACTTTCTCGACTGTCTTTCTGCCCTCTCTCAAGGCTCCTCTTTCTTTTGCCTCTCCTCCCCCTCTACTCGGACTGACCCCCCCCCCCCTCGTTAATTAGCCGTCCTGATCCGACCTCTCTTAGCAATTGCCGGAGCAACCTAACCTCTGCCCCTCAGAGATCCAAAAGTAACCACGTAAGTGAACCCGCCACCTTGAACAAACCAAAAAATCTTAAACGTCCGCAGCTAGTTCTCAACCTTTCTTCCCGCATACTTTTAGATACCGAACACAAAGTCCTTTCGTACGGCCTTTCCTTCTCTCCTTCCCGCCATATTCAACAACTTACTTAATGATTTCCTCACCTTCGCCCGTAACCTCAGGTGGCACTACCACTGGTTCACTTATCTTGACGCCTCTCAGGCCAGAACCTCTGACACCGAAATTCATCCCAGTCTCCACAAATTCCTTTCTCTCTCCAGTAAAGACCTTCCCCCTCTCCCTCCAAACCACCCTGTTGAACTGTACATTTCCTTTCTCTCTAAACAAATTGCCAACCCTGGCTTACTGACACGTTCCTATCACATCACAACGTCACCACTACAGAACGAAGAGCTATCTCCAATCTTCGTTCTGATCCGACTATCATTATCTACCCAGCTGACAAGGGAAGCACCACGGTAGTCAGGAATTTCTCTGACTACCAATCCGAAGCCCTCAAACAACTTTCCGATACTACCTTTTACCGTCCCTTCGAGGAAGATCCCACCCAATCCTTCCTTAATAGGATCCGCATCTATCTCCAAACGCATGGACACCATGAAGAGCTGTCGCGTTCCACTGTTTCTACACTCTGCCCTAACAATCCCATAACCCCGAAATTTTACCTACTTCCCAAAATCCATAAACCTGGTAATCCTGGCCGACCCATCGTTTCCAGTATTGGCTCTCCCACTGAAAGAATCTCCGCCTTCCTTGACCACCATCTCCAACCGTTTGTCCAGGCTCTCCCTTCCTACGTCAAGGACACCAACCACTTCCTCTCCACAATACATTCTATCTCTGATCCTCTCCCACCTGACACCATCTTAGTTACACTTGATGTGTCGTCACTATACCAATATTCCCCACATCCATGACCTCGCTGCCCTTGAACACTTTCTCGACACACGCTCCAGTCCTCGTAAACCCAGCATACCATTTCTGCTTCAGCTAGCTCAGTTTGTCCTCACCATGGACAACTTTACCTTTGAGAACCACAATTTCCTACAAATCAAAGGCACAGCCATGGGCAATCACATGGCCCCTTCCTACGCCAACCTTTCCATGAGACACCTGGAGACACAATACCTCAACTCCACACATCTCAAACCTTTCACCTGGCTTCGTTACATCGACGATATTTTCTTGATCTGGACCCACGGACAAGCTGGAAACATTTCTGCAAAACCTCAACTGCACCTTCTCCGTCAAGTTCGCCTGGTCCTTCTCAAGGAACACACAACTTTCCTTGATGTGGATATCTGGCTCAAGAACAATCGACTTGAGCCAGGCGTTCACATCAAACCTACCAACAGTATGCACTATCTCAATTTCAACAGCTCCCACCTATACCATACCAAACGCTCTCTTCCATACGCTCTTGCTGTCCGGGGCTCCCGCATCTGTTCCTCTGATGTCCTGCTCCAAAACTACTTCAGGACCCTCTCCTCAGCTCTTACTGACTGTGGATATCCCAAACATCTCATCCGTAAACAATTGGACCGTGCCCGTAATCATCCCAACTCCAACCGACCTCCCCGCGAAGCTCCCTCCGCTCCCAATTTTCTCACCCAGTACCACCCCAGCCTTCAGGCCCTCCAAAAGATCCTCAAACTGACACACCCCATACTCACTGCGTCACCTCAAACTGAAAGAGTTTTTCCTTCGTGTCCCAAAATAGTCTACCGCAGACCTCCGAATCTCAACACGATTCTCACCAGAACTGGACCTATCCCGCCCACTCCCCACAAAACTTGCAAGTGCAATAGACCCCGCTGCAAAACCCTATTTTTGATCCCAGTGTTTCCTTCGTACATCTAGTCACTCACAAGACGTACTCCTTCCAGCACTACCGGCAGTTGCATGTCTTCCAACCTCATTTATCTCCTATTCTGTAACCTATGCTCGCCTTCTACGTTGGCGAAACCCAAACTCCTCTAACATACCGCATCAACAATCATCGCTACTGCTCGAAATCTCAACTTCCACACCTCCCCATACCTGAACACACTTCCTATCACGGCTGCACCTTTGACGAAACCTTTCGAGTAAGATTCCTGAAAGTCCTAAACCCTGACTCACCTGCCACAGTTAGAAAGAGATGGGAGCAGACTACATCTCTATCCTTTCCGCCAACCATAAACCAGGCCTCAACTGCCAGTAACTCCCTGGAACGCAGTCTTCTTCTTCCTTCTCTTCTTTGTTCCGTCCCTGTTGCACGTTTACTCTATTTTTCTACATTGTTTCTTTGTTCTCCCCTTCTTCATTATTATTATTATTTCCCCCTCCCCTCTGATAACCTGGCCACATTGTCACCCTGCTTTCTGCAGACAATATGGCGTTTCCTTAACACCACTCCCGCATCTGTCCCCTCTATCCATTTCCTCTCCTACCAGTTGAAAACGCTATTGAGAAACGTACTACTTTTCTATTGTGTTTGTGACGTTATTGTACAACTATCCCAAGAATATACCATATAAGTATCCTTTTTTTTTCTACCCGTTTTACCATTTTATATATATATATATATATATGAACAAGCTGTATAGGAAACTTTTTCCGACAAAATTATCTTTAATTTATTAAACAAATAAAAAAGAGCTGCATGGACAAGTTTAATTTACTTTGGGAGTTCTAGAAGATGGCAATATGCATGTGGTGTTTATGTATTGAATTAATCATCTTTGTTTTTTCCAATATATCGCCCCCGGAAAGGTGCCAAGCTCCACAATGCAGATTCTCCAGGAGAGCCGAAAATACAGATTATTTTCATGTAGAATTTATTTTCCACTACAGAGCTCTCATGTTTTCTGAATCAATAAATTGTACTAGCACGTCTCCTTTATGCACATGTGACAAGAACAGTTGAAAAATGTACTTTGAAAGATATGGGAAATGGCGCTTGGCACCTTTCTGCTTACCGGGGGCGATATATTCAGGTTTAATGAAAGATATAAAATATTGTATTAAACTGTAATACCCAAGACCTGTTATTATCGATCAAACAACAAACGGCCACACCAGATAAAATGTAAGTACTATATCACAACATGTAACTCGATTTAGTTATTAGCAGCTCCCAATGCTTCACGAGAAAGATTCTCTGAACTGAAAACATTTATTGTAAATAAGATTTTCACTTACTTGTTCTCCAACAATTCGGACAGTTTCCTCTGTGACATGGTTCCTCACATTTATGTAAGCCGCAACTTAAGTTATGATTACAAATTAAGGGACATACATGATCCGCATCAATGCAACACAACTGAGAACACTTGTGTCTCCCACAGGATCGTTTCTGAAATAAAATGCAGGAGTCGTTACGTAAGGAATCTTTTATCTTGCATTAACAAGCACAACAGAAAGAACTTGACATCACTTAGCGCCTACAGTAAACATTAAATATGCATTGTACAGGACCTAAGGCTCCAGGCCGTTCTTCATTACCAGTTAAAAAAGTATTTTCCACATGAGTGAGAAAACCCCCACCAGGATGTGATCCCAAGACATTCCAGTTACCAGGCCATCATATAAACCACACTGCCACGCGAGATCGCTAGACAACATTCGCTCTTGAATATTACACTATCAGGTCCATCTTTATTATTTACTTTATCCCTGATGATATGGGTTTAAAAAAAGTGGTCTGGGCATAGCATCCTCAAACAATTGAAACACTGCATCAAGGCTGACTCCAACGTGAAGCATAGTTTCAAGAGTATTAGGAAACTTGAGCACTTGGCTCGGTGATACAGCCACATGTTTTTCACGCATATAATACGATCTTGTAGCTCTGGTGAACGGGACTGGTAATACATTATAGAATGCAATTTCATCATGGAAAACTCTATAATGTAAGTTTACCTTATGCATACGTTGTTAAAATTTCGTTCCTGGACAAATCTTCTAACTGTCGGATTACAATTCAATACTGCCGAAAAAAGCACACCATAAGGGGTTGAACCAATCATGTCTTTCGAAGAATGATTTGAGCGCGAATAGTCTTGTCCTCTAACATTTGTGTTTTTCTCAATTAAAAATGTTATCTGTCTGGCAACTCAAGAAATTCAAAAGCAGTTGTATCATTCGTAACATCAGGAATGAATGCATTCATCAGCACTCATTTCATATGATTCTTACCGGAACTAGTAACAGTCTCTACCACAACGTTACAGGAAGTTTCTCTTGCCAAGTTGGACTTTATTTTGTAGCCAAACTCACTGCTTGGGTCTGGGAAGTAAATGTAAAGTGTCCCCCTAGTGTACCTGCTGAATAGAGATGAACCTGAAATGGGAAGGAAGTACGCTGGAATGCAAGGAATATGTGGTAAGTCGTTCTACAAGACGTTAACTATTACTTTAAACGCGACTGCTCAGCGGTCGGTTTGATATTTACTAATGTTTTTAACAGTCCTCACAAAAGTTTTGTCTTTTTTCAATTACATCATCTATAACAAGACGAGATAAAAATTTCATCATCTTCAGGAGTTTATACAATTTCATTTTTTAACCTGCAAAGAAAATTTCTAGACATGAAGATGTTTGTAATTCAGTTTTTATGTCTGCTGCTCCTGTCCGGTTCTTCAATTTATAGCATAACTGGTAAAACCTGATAAAAAGACGCCTTGAAAGCTTCAAGCGCTTCTGTTTTATTTTATTCAAGGTGTGCAATTTTTTACTGTGTGTAAAATATTGTACAGTCCGCTATGCTTGTGGTTTCGGCTTTCGGAGTCATGCGCGGTGGTAATCAATTACAGCAAAGATGATAATGGAAACAATGAAACGACCGGAGATGAGGAATTAAAATAAAATTCTCCCTCTGCTGGTTCTCCGCTCGAGTAACGTTGATGTTAGCTGCTCGGGCTGATGGAAGTCCAAGATATGGAGTTGAAGTCTGTCGACTTGCGATGATGTCGCCTCATTTCAAAGTCAAATTTTGACTAGTGAATCTCGCATCTACTGCAAAACTTCACATTGACATGGTTTAATATTTAGCTACAGGACAATGTGTGTGTTTATTTATGTTTTTTTTTCTCTATCTTTCCTATTTACCTGCTATAATTCATAATTAAGCTTCGAGGTTCATGCACCTGACGAAGAAATCTGTTTTGTTTTATGAACTACTGAGGTGAAATGATGCTAATTTCCTATTTTAACTGGAGACTTTTCCCAGCACCAACAAGTACGTTAATTCTAAATAATAGTCTCCCGCGCATTATTAAAGATTTTTTTCTTTTTTTAGGCTGGACAAGTGCCTATAGTCTAAGCCCGACACATGTTTGAGGGATGATATTTCACGGTAAGGACACTTTTTCAGGCTCGGAAAGGGAAGGTAGCGACATGAGTAAACTAGGTACCATACCGGCATTCACTTGAAGCAACTGGGGGATAACTACAATCAATATGGCAAACAATAAGTTCCGAACCTGCATAATCGTCCCTCCTCCAGTACAGATCCGAATTCAGGACCCACGAGGGCTGCGTGTTCTTTGTTTGTGTTTTGGGTCACAGAAGTTACACATATTTTCAGGTAATACCATGGATTCTCATCTCAAACTTTTATATGACTATTTCCTGATGAATTATTTCATTGACGATGGAAGCAGTTGCTTTTGAAACGTCTAGAGAAAAACTACAATGGCACTAGGATGCAATAATAAACTGTTGTTCTAATACTATCTACTTCTGGAACTCTAGCTCTGGCGCTCAGCGTCTAGTAAGACAGACGGATGGATTACAATCTGAGTAAAATTTTACTGAGATACCGACCTTTCTGAAAATCTTAGCTTCATACCATTGACTGCTAAATGTACGTGTGCATCTTTCTTGAGAACAACGCATATGTCTCTCACCTTATTACACTTTTTTTCACAACGAGCGTCGTCTGCTTTAGTCTTCAACTCGGAGCATGGAACTTCTTTATCCATATGGCCACAGCGACACCTCACTAAAGTCGTTCCAGGGCATGTTGGACACGGACCCACGTGACACATGGCCTTGCACAGGTGGGGATCACCTTTACAAGAAAAAAAAAATACAACTATATTAAGTACATGATTAAAAATATTGCAATTTTCTCAAAGTGAGTTAATGGACTGATCCCTACAACAACAAAAAATCCTAAATCCAAACAGAATGAACAACGCTAATGAGCAGTCAGTAGATTAAAACTAGGCACAAAACTACCTTGATTCATCATTGAAATAACGATAGATAAATGCAGATTACAACTATGTTTTACAAGACCTTTTGGGAACAACTGAGAATTAAGTTATAAAGAAAAAGGATTATCATGAATAATAAAAATATGGTTCAAGCACAATATGGGACGCAAAATATTTTTTAAGATTTACTTCCATCAAAAAAAACCTGTGAGATGGTTTGGTGAACAGCTTTAAAAGATACACAAGCCAAGTTTCAATTCCAATCTATGCACAACATCGCGAAACGATCTGATAATATAGCTGGTCGTATTGAATAACCGGATAAGTCGGAAAAAGTAAATTTTACAGGAGAGCAGTTTGAAAGTTCTGATGGTTACTGTGTTTCCTAATATACTTAAATCAACACATCCTGTAAGTTCCTCAGTTTTAGGAATTCGAATAAACTAATTCTACACAATGTAGAACTCACCAAACGAAGCTTATATCTGTAAAATCTCAATTTTACAAAAAAAGTCGACTTACCCGGTAATTCACTACGACCAGCGATATAAATTCATAAATTCAAGATAGCAAGACAACCACTGAGAATCACAGTGCATTCAGACCGAACTGCATTTCGCGATGTGCATGAGTTTTTCACTCCTATGTTAGACCATTCTTCACTTCTCAATACCAGAAATTATGCAAGTTCCTTAGTATTTCATGCTACAAAAACACGACACATGGCCCTCGACAGTAACTATTACATAGTGAAACACAAGGAATTCGTATCATAAACATACATACATAACATAACGTACCTGGTTGTCCACAGGATAATTTCTTGCTGCATGTTTTCCCACATGTGGGAACTGGATCAAGACAGCTTCTTCGAGGTTCAACACCATCTCTTTCCTGCAATTTCTCGATTTCTGTTTGTCCACAAGGACAAAACGTCACTTTCTCTGGCAGCAGAACACACCCGTCACATTCGCCAGGGTGACAAACTGCTGAACAAGTATGGTTTTGGCAGCCCAATTGGCGGCCACACACTTCCTCACAGCAGAATTCATTCACTCCAGCTGTTTCTGTAGTGCATGCAACCTCTTGCTCTTTTTTCCCACAATAGCAAACTGTAACAAAAAATTGGTTGCAGTGGCTAGTTTTAGTGAGGAAAAAATACCTACAATCAATCAATACATTAAGAATGTCACACTCTACAAACAATACACAGAAATGAAGACTTTATCTATTTGATGGAACTTCAAACTATGTTTATACGAATGCAAACGATTTGCAGAGAAATTCTTTACTTAAAATTTTGGCAGGTAGCGGGGTGCCTTGTCTTTGCCAACAGCCGCGAGGAATGCTCCATATACACAGAGCTGGGTGTGGTTGTAGTATAACCTTAATGCCAGCTTCGATTCCAAAACGCAGAAGTGACCACGATAATCATCTTGTAATAAAAATATGTCTCAAAATCTAAAAAAAATCGACCAAACCGTAGGGGAAGTAAGGCAAAGCCATGAATATAATATCCTGTTGTACAGAACTTGTTGACAGGAGTGTTATCACCAAATGACTACTTATAGCAAATCTTATTGTTTCTTCCTGTCGTTGACACTGGTTTAATGGCACTGACGTTCCGGCCATGGCGTCTGCTTCTATACGAGCTTCAGACTACCCACCGTTTTCGATAAACTGAATTTGATCAGTAACGAAATCGTCTATTAGTAGAGCTTGCAACGAAAATTCACTAATTTCAATGTCGCGACAGAATGGATAAGTTACTTTGAAACAGCGTAAGCGTCTAAGACAATTTGGCGACGCACACAGGAGTCCAGTGGTTCTTTGAAGCTAAACAATGACGATTTAAAGCTGAGATAGAAGCAGTTACTACTTACATTTCTATACAACCAAAATGAAAATTCTGTGTGTTTTTCGTTTATGTATTACAAAATGATCATCTACAGATTTGTAGAAGTTACAGCAGTGGTATGGTCTTCCTTAACAATTCATATTGTATGTAGTTTAGTTTAAGAAGTTCAATTTCCATATACCAGACTGTCCCAAAAGTTCTGCACCATACAAGGAGGAAAATGAAACACGAATATCAGAAACAAAGATAAACTTTTATTCAGCAAAGTACAGGCCATCAGATGACCTTCACCCATCTTTGGGACAACAGTTCAATCTGATGGCGATACCAGGTGGCAGGTTTCGAATTGAAAAACTCGCGACAGGCAGCATGCACCTCATTATATGAATTGAATTGCCGACACACAAGAAATGTGAGAGAGCGAAACAAACCATAATCTGAGGGTGCAACATCTGAACTATAGGAAGGATGAGGCAACAACTCAAACCCGTCAAGTTCAGCCATGGTGTTGGTCACACTTCGAGACCGATGACTCGGAGCACTGTCAATTTGCACCAATAAACTCTTCCTCCTCGTTAATGCCTGATATTTCTCGTTCAAACTGGCATACATTCGGCGTAATTCTTCATAATACAGTTCACCTGTTACAGCACGACCCTAGGGAACAAACTCAAAATGAATTATCCCGTCAATATTCCACCAAACACACAGCATGAGCTTTTTCCCAAATCTGTCCTGTTTCACATTGGTTAGGGCTCACTGTCCTTTTTTCACCCACTGTTTCCGTGTGTCAGGGTTTTTCAGAAACACCCACTTCTCATCGCCTGTCACAATTCTCCTCCAGAAACGAAGATCACGCGGGTTTTTTTAACAAAGTCTGTCACATTGCCACTCTGCGCTGGGCCTGCTTCTCTGTCATCTCATGAGGACTTTGTCGAAGCTGTTTTTTGACATAATCCATGTCATGCAAGCGACGGTTTACTGTCGATTTGGATGCCCCAACCCCTCTTGCTAACACACGTGTACTCGATTGTGGTTCAGCACTCACAGCATCTTGCTGAGGGCCGTTAATGTCCATCGGAGGTGTAAACTTGCGGTGCTTGTCCGCGAGGCTTAAATCACCCAAAATAAATGGTTTGAACCAATGAGAAGCTGTCGATCGATCCAGTACTGCTTCGTTCTCTACACGACAAATTTCCTCCGCTGCAGCTTTTGCAGTTAGTCCTTTTTGCCATAAAAATCGAAGCACAGCTCGAATTGCAATTTGGTCCTCACTCATGTTGCCCTTTTTGACTTTCTGGAAACACTCGCTACACACGCAGTACTTGCCTTCACTTGATCCCACGAACCTGTCCTCTATGCCTGACAACAGTTTTCACTGGTGGCGCCACCTATCCTCCCACAGTTTTACCTCATGCAGGTCAGTGTGTTGATGGTGCAAGACTTCTGGGACAGCCTGGTATTTTGTCTGAAGCCTGTTTAACTTATTCCGTGTACCTTCTGTTCAGATTTCTCGAGACTTTTTGAAAGAGCGGTAGCAGCAAAGCTGATGACTGTTGCTATAAAAAGCATCGACATTTTGTTCTTCTATGAATGAAGTCAATTTTTGGCCACTATTTCTGCATGGTGCGTTCGGTCAAAAGGAAAAATAGTTTACATCCCACAGTGGCTTATGAACTATCACCATGTCAAATACTGTCAAGATGCGTTGAGCGGTCTACGAGGAGTTCGCGTACAATGGAATACATATCTCGAAGATAATGGAGGTAATTTGCTTCGCTATAATAACAGTAATTTTGCAAAGAAATATCTCCTCGTAAAAGAAATATAAAGTCACGGACAATTATTTTAATAAACTAGTGAGCGCTGCGACTCTACTCAAAATCGCGGAGGCTCCCAGCCTCCGAGTCCCTTGATAGCAATGTAGTATGTCAACTACGCAGTCTGTATGTATCACTGAAAGTTAGTCATGGTTGATACAAAGGTTTGCACGTGCTTCTGCTACGCCTTTAACAGTCGATTACAAGAGGAAGGGGGAGGGAAGACCCGGACCTCAGCTTTTTTTTTTTTTTCGTTGTTGTTAATGTGTAATTTTCTGAGTTATGACTTGAAATTTGGTGACATTTAAAATATATCCTTTGCGGACATAACCCCATATAAACTTCTCTCCCCACCAAATAGAAGGGTAACAAATATAGTTTTTATTGCATGCCCATGAATTCCTTAGCATAAAGGTTCGTTTTCTCCGTAAACGCGTACTTTATTTTGTCGTTGTTTATTCAGATTTCCCGTAGATGGCAGAAGAGCTATATTTAGTAAATGTTCCTGTGCTATTATAAAAGTAGTTTATCAAGATGGTATCTTAGAGGATAACATAGTTAAATTGCACT
The DNA here is from genome assembly GCA_022664845.1 of Lepisma saccharinum. NCBI lineage: Eukaryota > Metazoa > Arthropoda > Insecta > Zygentoma > Lepismatidae > Lepisma > Lepisma saccharinum. Next base: position 16,681 of record JAGDQP010006082.1, read on the forward strand.
CAATAGAATAATTGTTTTGTTCTTTTTATTTGCGCTGGTCTTCTTGTAACAAATATATACCCTCTAGATGCACGGCCAATGTAGACGATATTGCCATTAGGAAGTGTCAAACTGTTGTTTGCAAAGAAAAATGTATTAAATTTCCTGAAGTAAACAAATTATAGTATTACTTATAATTAATTAATTATAAGTATTCATTTGTAAATAAGAACTAATTTAGTGTATTTAGGGAGACCTATTCTAGTATAAATTCTACATTCATGTAATGTAAACTGGAGTTACATTTTTTACCAACCGTCATTATAGAAAATAGAACAGTGGCAGATTCAGGATTATCATGAGCGGGGGCGTAGGTGGAATAGATCAGGGATATTTTCCCGCTACGTAAATGTTTAATATAAATTTATCATATTTGATCTCATATTGCTTATTTTTATCATGAAATTTGACACCATTATCCTCAGAAATTAATATCTGTAGATAAAATATGATGGTTTGGCAAAAATTGAAAATTTCTGTTATAAAAATTATTGAAATAATGCTATAAAAGTATAAAGCAAGGCGTGCCCCATTCTTAACTCGCCACAGATAAATAAATTAGGCTGATATGAAAACAAATTGAAAAGTTTCCTTGCATAAATTGTTCAAATAATGCTACAAAAAATAAAGCATTTTCCATTGAGAGGGTGTGCGTTCCCCGTGCCGCTCTCTGGCTACGCCACTGAAAGATAACTTAAAATACGTATTTTTGCCCTATATCCTTGTACATTCATTACACATTTCTTGCCTGATTTGTTTGTTGTAAGGCTATTTACAATGATCGGAGGTTTGGGGTCCGGAGAGGCCCCACCCCTCCTTGTATTTATTGGTGAAAATTTAGCACTGGTATGCGACTGTTAACGAAATTACCCATTGCACCCGATACGCTACCAATAGAACAACATTGTAAGACTTGAACCTCCCCCCCTATCTCGGGATCCACTGTACCGATGAAGACAGTTCTAGCGGCTCTGAACTAGTCTATCCAAACCTCTCCAGAGATATTTTTTTGACATGGACAGACGGACAAAGTGGGTATAATAATTATTATTCATAATTTAAGTTTACACTTTAACATCCACCTGTCTTCAAAGGACAGTCACAACAATAACAGAAATTTCCTTTCTCTTTATTTAAGATTAAGAAATTTCATTAAAAAAAGCAACAATGCTTTTCCTCAGTTTATGAATAAAAAGAAATTGTATCCGGTGGGTGAGTGGTAACGCTCGCTGCCTTGTAATCAAGGGATCCCGGGTTCGATTCCCGGTGGGGACACAAGTGGTTCCGGAGCCCACGTTAAACTGTAGGTCCCGTCTTTAGTAGCTTACCAGCTCGTTTAGGACGTTAATAGCAGTTCAATCGATTGTGAATAAAATTCCTTTGTTCTTCAGTTTTAATTATTTTCCTTGAAATATATAACGTAATGAAGTTAGAAAGTAATGAGTTCTTTCTCTCACTAGAGAACAGCACGTTACTAAGTGTTACCTACCGTTAGTTTTGAGTTCACTGAAATTATTTTCGTACATTGACAGACGGACAAACCGGGAATATATGATCCCGCATTGTTAGCGTTAGCATTAGCAAGCGCAATGCCATCAAGGGACCTAGAAAGTGCCTACTTCTTTTGACTAAATGAGAAAGGTTCACAGTTCTGTAATTGGCTATCGAAGGAATATAAACTGACCAATCAAGAACACTATACTCAGGGCAGCATATGGGATGAAACGTCGATGTATACGTATAATATTGTCATCGACTCCTGCTGACGCTGGTAGAAGTAACACCAAGGAAACGATCTCTGGATTCCTGTAACGCTAATTACAACTTCACAGAATGTTCTTGCTTCCGGAAAATATCATCAAACGCAATTTCACCTTCCAACAACTGCAGTTGCTTGATCCAATTTAAATTCTTAAATCACTCACCTTGCTTCACTCTTTCCTTGCAGTCTCCGCAGGGGCCAACATGACATTGCAGAGCACACGTATGTACCAAACAATTAAGGGCTTTCCCACAAATCTGCCCACAAAGTAATGGTTGATCTAAACCACATTTCACTACCTGGGATAATTTCCCACACGGACAACTCCTGAGGAAAAAAGATCAGTACATGTCACTAGAACTCACATGGAAGCAACAGATCTGGTTGAAGTTCTTAAATAGCATAGAAATGGCAAAATAGTAGAGCTACACGATCATATTATCCTACGTAATGCTAGGACATTAAAAAGTTTCTAAAATACACGAATGACTAGGGCTCGGATAGTTATGCATTTTTCATATTGCATATGCAAATACATAAATTAATCGTTTATATAAACACCTTGCATAGTTCAGAGCCAAAGCCACTACAAATAAACATCAAAATAATGGACGATGTTAGTAAAGCGTGAACATGCATGAAGATTGTGAATACCTAGAGAATCTCGTCGAAATTCCGATTTCTATGTAAAATTAGTACACATTTAGACGTAATTATGTCCATTTCGTATACGTACTCGAAACAAACTGGGGAACATACTCCGATACGAAATTGCCTAGAGGATGTAAATACGAGATATGGACAGTCTGCACATGACTGTTAGCTTGACGTGTCAGATATTGTTACCCCTAAATATTATCCAATTGTTTCTTGTGAAGTAAAATTAGTTTTTGCGGAGTAAAAAAACACGTTCTTGCCGAAAACAGAAGTTTCAAGTTTGAAAATTTAAAACACGATGTCGTAATCAAGTGTAATCTTTATCTCTAAGTAATGTTTTCCTTACATTCAGAAAAATGGCTGTATTCGAAATAAGTATTGTTCTAAAAACTTTAGTGTAAACTAATTTTATATGGACTTCGGCCCGTCACGATTCACCCTTTAGCCATCACAATCCACACCCATGCCCCTGCAGGGACTCGAACCCGGGACCTTCGAGTCGTTTGCTACCGCCGTAGACCGCACGGCTACCCGGCCGGCAAGTATTGTTCTAAGCAAGTGTACCTGAATATTTAAACAAGTGAATTTGAAAGTGGAAGTATTAAAAACAGCAATTTTTCCCACATTTAATTATGTGAACTAAATGAAGAAGGAACGTCTCTAAACATGAAGACTTCTACAGTAACTGCAACAAAGCATTTTCAAGAAGCTAGGGTGTTTTCGAAAATGTATATTTACTTGCATATTTTGCTTCTTTTTAGTGCATACTTGCATGCATATTTTGGTTATTTTAAGAGTAAACTATCCGGATCCTAGATAAAATAGTCGAGCTACACGATAATATTTCCCTATGTAATGCTAGGTTCTGAAATAGTTTCTAAAATACACAAATGACTGTTTATGAGGAGCAGTATTAATAGACAATTCTTTTCAATCTTTACTACGAAACCAACATGACTATAAACAAAACGAACGATCCCCAACACATCAGCATCTTCTTATACGAAACTAAGGTAACGAAATCGATTTTAATATCACCAGAACTTTTCAGGTCTCTAATGCGATTAGCTGTCATTATCAATCAAGTCAACTATAATTATAGCTTAACCATGCAGAGAGAATGCATATGCCGCTGCAGGATTCTGCATAGAGAGAAGGAAAATCCATATATTGGGATGGTGGGAAAATATTTGCAATTTTTAAATATATTTTAAACTAGTATATCACAGCTTAGAATCAACTTTATTCATCGACATACCAACTATTTTTAAGCTCCGGTATTTTGCCAGTAAGAAACAAGTCTATTTATTGCGGTAACATAGAATTCTGGAGTCGAGGAACCAATACATTCCTTGAAGGCGTTTGGTCTGTTGCAGACCTTCTCTTGTAGAAAGTTAACGAGATTCTTGAAAAGGTGATAGTCGGCTGGAGAGAGATCTTGTGAGTAGACTAGGTAAAGTAGAGAGAGCTGCGTAGCCCAATGAGTTCAATTTCTGAGAGATATAGTCATGGAGAGGAACTGGGGCTTTTCGACTGAATCATGTCAACGTCGAAATTTAATTTTTAATGCATTCTGTCGCTTTCGTGGCAATAAATCTTTGCCGTGATAGTTTCGTCAGAATTAAAATGGATATAAGGAATGATCCCACTTTCCGATCACCACAGACTGACAGTTAATTTTATTTGTTGCACTTATCGTTTGGGAAAGTGTACTGATGCTTCACCTTGGTTAAATCATTGCGCGAGACGTGAACGGTTGTTGTATAGGATCTATTATTTGTAACATGTCGCAATGCGATCATGAAATACACAGTTTTTGTTGCACGAATCAAGAGCAGAGTTTGTAAAACTTATTTTGTTAATCTTCGTTCAATTCACGCCGTGCCCACTTCAGTTTCTTCTTCTTCTTCTTCTTCACGTAAGTGCAAATGTCGGAACAACTGTTGAATGGTCAACGTTTAGTTTTACAACCAGACGAGTCTACGTGAATCCGCTTCAATAACGGTCCTTACTTGATTACTATCAATTGTAGAAGGGTCTTTGCGACCAACTCATCTTGAAGGCGCGACAACATTACGAAATTTTTTCAAATTAATGTCGAGGTGAACGTTCGTTCATCGTTCCCTGATCAAATGACTTGTTGACATTGAGAGCAGGTTCCGTTGCTTCAGTTCCCATTTTGAATGCATAATATAATATAATGGTTTCAAGTTGCATTTGTAGCTTTTATTTGAAAGCCTGACATAAAAAAAACTGTGACCACAAAATCATTAGCATATTAGTAGAGTGAAATTTGCGCTTCAAACTGGAAGTTACTTGAACATCATTATACCAAAACAAGTATCAAAATTAAAATAATAAAAACTGCAATTATTTTCCCACCAACCTCATTAGCTTCAACCACGCAAGACGAAAATAATATTTTAGTCCGCAACAATCAACAATAGGAATACACGAAACAACTACATCGTTCACACGAATAACGTTGCAAGCAACATTTTTGTCATTTACTAAGCATCGATAATACCGTAAATGTATTATTAATAGTTTTTTTTCTTCTGGACTGTGAAATGTGTTTTGGAAGGAAAACGCTGTAACAAAGTAATATGACCGATTGCCTCCAGTCTTCTGTAAAATGAAGTTTTTTTTTTGTTACAACGTTGTTCGAAGCACACCTTGTCACAGAAAAAACTATATATAAATGTTGTAACTCCACATCATTGTGTCTACGCGGTTAAGTTATAGTTTAAAATTACTTTTACGGATTTTGCTAAATACCTGGTGACTTGAGCAGTACACGAAGGGCATGGTCCTGGGTGGCAGAGTAATGTACACCGATGTGTACAATCCACCTGTTTCCGAGGTTTGCCACACATTTCTCCACATGTATGTGGAGTATCTTGACGATTCCATTCTGGTTCTTGAACTTTTCCACAAAAACATAAATATTGGTTGGGAACTTTTTCTGTCACGTTCTGACACGCAGGGCATCGCCAGCCAGAATCTGTTCAAAAATAAAAGTAAAATGAAGCTCATGTTAATAATAATAATAATAAAAAATCAATAATCCAAACATTTATAATAATAATGTCTAAATGAGTCGACCAACTGCAAAATGTAGTATGTCACTAGTACTTTCCAAGGAAATGAGGAAAACTGAAAAATATTTTGCAAGCTTCTTACCTGGGAACGAATGTTCTTTGAGATTTAAAGGTAATGATGTTTTCATGCTGGCCGTAAGTTACTACTATAGTTTTAGGAATACTATAATCTATTTTTTTTCTCTAATATTTGGACATACAACGTTTTGTAATTAGGCTACTCAAATATTCGAAGTAACACAAAGTCCAGTCACAATTATTATGACCGTCTATCCAGTACAGTATAAATAATATGCGTCTTTCGGAGCATGCTACGGAAGGTGACTATGCAGACTACATTACACTCAGGAGACCTTATAGGTTTTCTGGTGGAGGATCCACCTGCCTGATGTGCCGATTTACGTAGTCTCCTCGATCTTCACATAGGTAGTCAAAGGAGCACTTCGAGTTCTTCGCCATGCCCCTTAAACCACTTACGGACAATTCTGGCATCACAGCATGGTCCATTGTATTGCTGACGGATAGAATACTATCGCCTCCAAGGAAGACAGGTTAACATGTAGCTGATCGACAATGATCAATAGGTAACCAAATCCTTTAGGGTGCCCTACAGAGCTGCTAGCGGAGCCAAGTAATGCAATGAAAACATTCCCGATGCCATAACGCCGCAACTACTAGCCTACTTTCTACCAATGACCGTGTCCAAGTGTCTGCAGTCAATGGCGGAAGCCGTGCGGTCTGAGGCGTCAGGTTCTGGGTTCGAATCCCGGCTGGGTCATGGATGTTCGTGGTTTAAAACAGCTAATGGCATCATGACGGGCAGAAGTCTTTAGTTACTTAAATGGGCCACAAAAACAAAGTTTTACACGTTTTTCACGTGTCTGCTCTCTAAGTTTTCACGCCTAAAACGCCACCGCTTATCCACTCGCTGGACCAGAAACTGACTCATACCAGAAGACCACTCGTTGCCACTCGACTTGTGTTCACTGTGAGTATTACTGTGCAAAAGAACGTTATTTATTTATACATTTTATTTTATTTTTAAACGGCAGCTGGTATAGGTAGTGTCACCAGAGCTGAATACGCAACAACATTCGCTGTACTATCGTGTTGGAGACTCCAGGTGGTCCATGGTTCATTTGGACGTCCAGTTCATCGAAAGTAACTAGCTAATCGGTCCTAACGACCCGCGCAGATTACGCTCAACTCTGAGATCGAAAATGTGTAGGGCTTCACATAATTAGCCCTTCGGTGTCAGTCTTTCATGCACTTACACTACTGCAGCCAGTTTCTAGGTCTGATAGATCGTGTGCTTTGTCCATGACAAAGACTGTTGTTGATGTGTTCACAGATGCAGTACATCAAAACTTTATATGCCTGCCGTTTTGTTACCTTGAAACGTGTGTTGTGATTCGTTACGCATGTATTACGTCTACATGCATGATGAAGGTCATAATAATGTGACTGAATTAGTTATACCCAACACCATACATATAGACATAATACATGCGTAACGAATCACAACACACGTTTCAAGGTAACAAA
>JAGDQP010006082.1:23884-40278 GCA_022664845.1 Lepisma saccharinum
TATATATATATATATATGAAATCATTAACACTGTAATTTTGGAAATAAAAAAACTACAAGCGTTCATTTGATACATGATCACTAATGAGGTTTAAGTACTATATTGACAACAGGTTGTTAGCAAATGTGACTATTTATCATTGTATACACTTATTTGGATGGTGCCCATTTCTGTTACTAGACTATGTTCAAATACTTTGAGACAACAGTTCGAGAAACTTCTTCTCGTGTCCTCAGTTATACTGGTGTTGCAAATATATTTTCAAGGCGGAAATTGAGCCCAAGGTCTCTATCACTAGTTCGTCGTCCTACCTAATATTCCGAGCACTATTACCTTGTATATGGATATAGAATAACAGACAATTCGTAGATGACAGAAAATGTAAATATTACAAATACAAGTTACATTAAATCACATTCAACATTACGATAAACATTACTAGAGGATTTGACAAGCATTAAGAAAAAAATCTCACATTATTCTCGAGTTTGACTAGTACACCTACTCCGGAAAATATAAAGTTGGAGCTCACCCCAACCATCTCATCTGAAAGAGATCTCTCATTGCCGCTAAGTCAACTTGTCATTCAGTTGTTTGACTTGCTTTATTGTACAATCGGGTGGCAAAAAGCCTCACCCACATAAACCATCTGAGGCCTGAGCAAGATCAAGAATTACTATGAAGAAACAAAAAAACTGCAGATTAAGAATACTTAATGAGATGTAAAGAAGTACACATATGAATCATTCCTTAAAACATTACAGGTAGAGCCTGGCCAAAAACTGAAATTTTATGTCCGAGCTTGAATTTAGGGATGGTTGTAGGTAACTTAGGTTCTGGCCAGGACGAGGTAGGGGAGAGAAATGTTGGAAGTCAGCAGGGTCTAATTTGATTCCGGTCATTTGAATGATATGACAAGAAAAACCCTGAAAAAAAATTGTCTGGATGAGTTACTAGTATGGGATCGTTCCAACTAAGCTACGGCCGATTGAACTGCAGTAACTTACTTATCGATTTGTAACTTCTCAGATTGAAGAAGAATACAAATTGTTCTGAAGCACGTTCGTTTCATTCCTTACGAAGACAGTGAAAATAACTGGTCGAAACCTTCAACGTGGCAATATGATGCCTGAACAGCAGTAGATCTCACTAACGAGGACACCTCCTCCCTCTCTTTCCGAGGATGAATAGTTCCAAACACAAAAGAAACTGCAGCACTGGAGGAGGACACTTAAAATAGCCACAACTATTCACTTACTAGGCAAAGGAAGCATCCAAACCAGAGCACGAAAGAAATTACGCCAACTTTTCTTAACTTCAAAATATGGCAAGCCAAAGTCGCATCTGAATTAACTTTATGAGCACCTCAGGGAAATGTGAAGATATTTTATACATTGTACAGAAACGTACTATTCCAAAGCTTTACTTAAACCAGAGAAGTTGCTGTATGACAGAAGAAAAAAAGTTCATCGACATGTAGTACAATGCGAGGATCACTCACGCAATATATATGGAAATAGGGTATTCTTTCAACTCCAATGATACACATATGCCGACGTTAGGTTCTATGTCGCAGATGCAATTTTACCAAGATATCACACATTAACTTGTCGAAGATACACATATTTAATACAGCATTTATCGCTTAAACTCATCCCACTTATGAGTATTTCCTTAAACATCAACGTGATCTCCACACAAACACACAAAAAACCAGCAGTTAAAAACAGACGTTAAAACATACACTGGTTCTGGTCTGATTCATGGTACATTAGGCGTGTATGATGTTGACATCCAAACGATCAGCTGTTAGCCAGAGAACCATCAGATGAACATTACCTCTTGCTCTTGTACCCACTGCATACAGAATAAATTCGCACAAGTTTTAATATACAAAGTTTGTTGTTAAATCACCATGCACTTGAAGTGTTATAATTAAACACAGTGAATGATTAATATCTGACGATTGAAGATACGATAAAACATAATAATCTCTCTTTCCATTGTTGTTTTTTTTTTTTTATAAGAAAATTCTAGCTTAATTCCAACCGAATTTAACAACAATGCTTTTAACGGTTTTATTTAAATCTTCGATTTAAATTCGTATCTGCTGACAACAGCACTCACTCTCATTTAACAAATAAAACTTTTTCTCGAACCACAATCTTATATATATCCTTCGAAAAAGGATCTTGCAACATCCAAATTGTCGTCCTCTATCATTTCATACACCAGATCCTTCACCTGTTGAAACTCCGGGTGACTTAACTGCCGCTTCACATCCCACTGACTTAATCACCCTCATTACATCCACCTCTTTTAAACCTTTCTTGCTCTTTTTTGCCCTCTTCCCTTTACCTCTCTCGCTAACTGGTTTTTCTACTTCCACATATACTTCTTCCCCAACCTTGTCTTCCAAATTATCCTTTCCTGATCTATCAATCTTCTCCACACGATCTGCACCGCAAATAACTTCCTCTACCCTATCAATCCCATTATCAAACCTCCACCGTGAACTCACAAATCTTACTTTCCTTTTCACAAACCTTACTTTTCTTTACCCCATTCTCTTCCTATTTAATATAAGAATCATACCCAACACTTTATCCCCTAGCTGTTCTCCATTTCTTAGAAGCCAACTGTAACCTCTTCTATACCTTATTCAGGAGTTCAACCTCAGCACCATTTACCTGACCAACCTCTACAGCTGTATCACAAGAATCAATGCATTCTAGGTACATTCACTTAAAAAAAAAAGGTCATATTAGCATAATACGGCATATTAGTGGGGTTTAAAGAGATTGCCGATTTATAATAACTCATGGCCTCAACAATTACACTATTTTTTCTTCTTCTTCTTTCAGGGTCCACCATTGAGCTCGTACTGAAAGTTGGAAGGAAGTAGTACTTAGGTCTGCCTTCAGGTGGAAGAACAATACCGAGACGTGTAATCCCTGTACCCTGCAGCACATTTCACCAACAGTTGTAAGTACGTGAGCGGACAACATGGAAGTTGATCAGCAAGGACAGCGCTGGACAACGTGGTTTCTGTGGAAAGAGGGTGTACAGACTGCGGAAATTCACAGGCGATTGGTGGCAGTGAGTGGAGAGTGCACACCGTCACGCAAAACCATATACAACTGGCTGGACGGCTGGAAAAGTGGCCGCACATCAACGGCGAAGGGAACCAGTTCTGGAAGGAAAGTGACTGACAACACCAGTGAACAGTTCAAGAGTGGAGCGTCTTATTCAGGACAACAGGTGCATCACGTTCACGGAACTGGAGGCGGCCACAGGACATGCCAGAAGCACTCTGTACCGCATAGTGCACTAACATCTTAAGATGTGTAAGGTGTCTTCCACACGAGTCGGGTAATCACGACTGCCATTGAGCTGGGGTTCCAGGTGCTGCCACACCCACCTTATTCTCCTGACTTGGCCCCTTCTGATTACCACCTCTTCGGGGCATTGAAGAAACCGCTGCGTGGACATCATTTCGCCGACTTCCGGAACTACAAGACGCTGTCCGCACGTGGGTGCGACAGACTCCGAAAAAGTGGTTCGCAGATAGCATAGAGAAGTTGCCACATCGGTAGCGCAAGTGTGTAGTTCTTAATGGAGACTATGTTCAGAAAATGGATGTATCTGCCGAGGCATAATGGTTCTTATAAGTGTAAATCAATATGAAACGCCCCTCGTATAATTTCTTCTGAAACAGCGTCACTCCCTTGACTATTACCGTTAACTATTGTTGTCTCATCCTCAGATATTATTGCTCCGTTCATTCTTACTACTGTTTCATTGTTAGTGTGAAATTCCATGTTTCCCATACAAGTAACAACCTCCGCTGTTTGCACTTCCTTATTCTCAAACAAGATCTCTAATTGCTCAAAATCTGTTTCAGTGCACTTTTCTACCACCAGATCAACACTGTTTCCAAGCTCATTATTATCTAACTCAGAAACATTTGAAGTTTGTAGTGTTTTCCCTTACGGACATGTCCCTCACTTGTTTCTGTAATGCTTCTAACTCTAATCGCACATTCTGCACCTGTTCTTTTAAATCTTCCAAAGACTTCTTAGACGAATTCTGAAAGCAATTACGTCAATTGGGTAATAAAATATCTAGACCATTTCATCCTAGAATCTCCAAGTTGCAACTGTAATCTGTGACCGTAAATGGCACCAACCTTAAAATATCATTAAATATAACATATAGTTGTATTTCACCCAATATCAACAACGTAGTGTTATTCACCAAATACACAGATCCAGACGTATAAGTGATGAGCCTCCCACAATCTAAAATATGCAACAAAGCAATCGGAATCAAATTTGACGTCGCTCCTGTGTCACACAAGAAGTTACACCAATGGATTCCGATCTGAAAATCTAAAGTCATGGTAGGCGATCTTCCATCAAAACCACCATTAATAGATACGAAGTTATCCACTAACATCACGTCATCTACGTAAATGAATCTTACGTTGGGGCGGACTGCGGTTCCTCTGCATACCTTTCAGAAGTACCTACTTCATTATCTATAACCTGAATTTCTTGTATGTTCTTCGCCGAACACGTTATTTTCAGATGGCCCTTCTTATGACATCCAAAAACAAATGGTATTTAATGCTTTGCAAAGTCCTCGCTCATGGTATTTGGCACAATTTCTGCAAAGGAATTGCTTTGAACTTGAGGTGCGCAAATCCCTTTCATATCTGCCTTAAGACTGCTTATTTACTTTATAAATCGCTGAGAAGTTTGCGGAGGGTGGGCGGTAAGTATGTCCCTATTTTCAAACAACTGTTGCTCCTAAACTACTGGAGGCAGAACCTTCATATTTGGTACAAATGCTCCAGCAAGATCGTCGTAAGTCTTCTGAACTATTGGAACCGGTGCACAAACATCCTTCAAAGTACTATACGCTTCTGGTCCCAAAACTGCGAGTAATGTATTCGCTCTCTTTTCTTCAACAATCGATTGAGCAGCACAGAACGCCTCAAAACGCTCTAGATAATTCTCTATATATGGTTCATTAACATTAACATTGAAAATACTGATTGCATGATCTTGACAATAACTACAGACTTGCGCCACTGCAATGCATATGGAAATAGGGTATTCTTTCAACTACAATGATACTCATATGCCGACGTTAGGTTTTATGTTGCAGATGCAATTTTATTAAAAAAAAAAATCACACATTAACTTGTCGAAGATACACATAAATAATACAGCATTTATCACTTAAACTCATTCCTTTATGAGTATTTCCTTAAACATCAACATAAAGGAATGGTTCCCAACTCAAAAGAAACTGCAGCACTGGGGGAGGACACTTAAAATAGCCACGCTTTACAGCCATTCGTGACCTTAAAATATTTCATAGTGAAAATGCATAGCAACTATTCACTTAGACCTTGCTAGGAAAAGGAAGCATCCAAACCAGAGCACGAAGAAATTACACCAACTTTACTCAACTTCAACATTTGGCAAGCCAAAGTCGCATCTGAATTAACTTTATGAGCACCTCAGGGAGATGTGAAGATATTTTACACATTGTACAGAAACGTACTATTCCAAAGCTCTACTTAAACCAGAGAAGTTGCTGTATGATAGAAGAAGAAAAAAAAGTAGCGAAATGTAGTAAAATACGAGGATCACTCAAACCTTTTTAGATGTGACTACACTGATACAGATTCTTTATCCTTACTAATAAATCATATTGTTTCTTCAATGAACCTTAACTACAGACGGAGAAAAAAGATCTGATTGGGTCATAGTTAAGTCTTGTCATTCCACTTCAAGTGCTTTTAATGAGTATGTTAAGTCAAACCGAGGTACATGGATTAAGGACGAAACAGATGATCAAAGATAGCTGAAGCTGTAAAGAACACAGGCGCTGTGCAGAACAAACTGACGAATCAGATATGTCGATTGGGAAGTTTGAACATTGGTTTAACATACAAATAAATACAAAAGTCTAAATTTGTTTTTCATTGGGTACCAACATTTCTGGCAACGGCGAGTGTGAAATTGTGTTTGAAAAAACTCGTATAAAAATTGATCGTCAGAATGACTTTTTCATGTTGTTACAAGTGTTTAAGAATACGAACCGAAACTTAAAACCCAATTTGAAGTTTAGGTATTTCCAAACGAAAATACAATGATAAAAACCAGAAAAATAGAAAGTATAGGAAAATAAATGCTGACGTCTTTATGTGCGACCATGTCGTCATAATCACTCATGAGCACAAATGGCCAGCCAATAGTGAGTGCATTCTACAAAATACTTAAAGAGATTTAAACTTAAGAATGTCGATCAAAAGTGATTTCATTATACCACCACACCATAACAATTGTACATCCTGCTGCAAGAGGATAGTCCTACATTTGTGGAATGTTCTGCGAGTTCCATTTTGCAAAGAAGGAAAAAAAAGCCCCTTTCAACTAGAAACGAACCTATTACAGAAAGGGCTGCAGCAAACAAACTTGAGGTCTTCATAGAAATGAGACATTCAAATATAAAAGATACTAAAAAGCGAGGTAAGTGATGTAAAAAATAAACACCGGCATTTCAATAGGACAAGTGAATGAATCATTAAAAGTTAATTAAAAATAATCTACTATAAAAAAAGGTGTGGTTGGTTGGATAGAAGCTAAGATTGTTCAGACAGTAATACAGAAGCAATTAAAAAGAAGGAATCTGAACTAAAAAAAAAAAAAGTTTAGCCGCAGGTATTTTCATTTATTTTTTAACTTGTAGATTCCGATGTTTACTGAAATTGCTATTTTTTTTTACAATCCTCAGCGTTTCGCAGCTCAAACATCTAGGTACACAGTCATGAGACAACACACTGTTTATACATTGTGGTAAAGAATAGGAACAAAAGTTTAGAAAAAAAGAAAGAAAGTTAAAGAAATAATTTAACTTGCGTGAATGTTACCTTGATTGGGACAAACACTCCAGTTCATTTTATTCCTAATAATAATAATAATAATAATAATAATAATAATAATAATAATAATAATAATAAAACAGTGATCAACGAGAACTTGCGTTTCAAAACCTACTTCTGAATAACGCTTGCTTCAGCTTTGCTTTATTCTCCTAGTTGCACATGAACTCCTTCCAACACGGCATAACAAAATTCCAATCCATCAAAATCCTTCTTCAGCATCTCACTACCTTCGACAAACTGTCTGCTTGCTGCTTGGTTTGAATTTAATTTTCTTAAGACCTTTAGGCAGCTTTGGCTTAGGCACTTCCTGCTTGGTATTTTATCTCCTCTTCTTTTAGCTTTTGTTGTTCTATCTCCAACCGCTCTATTGCCGTTTTTCTCAACGTCTCTTCCTCTTGTTGCTTCCCATTATTTTCTTCATTTTACCGGCCTTCACTTTTATTCTTTCTGTAAATTCTTTTCAATCTGGTAGTTATAACTCTTGTAAGCTCTTTGGGGAATATTCAACAACTGTTTGCAAAAGGTTCCTTTTGCCCATTAATCCACCACCAGGAACCTACTTACAGCATTCAACACATTAAGTCCAAGTATGTCTCAGAAATTTAGGCTTGTCTTCTTTATTTACTATGCTCAAAGCAGCTGTGACAGTAAATTCTACAGTAACTTCCATGACTGAAAAAAAAGGTTTGTTGTTTAAAAATTAAAAAATTGTAATTTACTTCAAAACTATGCACTATGGATTAACGAACTCCATCCACCAATGTTCAGAGAAGTTTTTATTTCACTGCAGACCACGTGAATGTAAGGTTTATCTTCCTGGAATGTGTCTGTGAATCTAGAGAGAAAAAAAATCTGTGCACAACCAATGACGAACTGAAGTTTAGTTTTCTTGGAACACTTTCAAGAGCCGCAACATATTCCTCTGACTTGCTTACGAATCAAGATTAGCACTTCACTTGAAATTAAGAAAGCAGGTCCTAAATGCGTTCCACTGTTAGAAAATCTTCTCTGTCGAAATTTCACATCTTAACCGCCATGTTGGATAACGCAAGACGTAATGCACGTTAGGCATTCCCTGTCTTTTTATATAGTAGTGAAATCATTCCATTTTGATGGACAGCCGTCAAAATACCAATGAACAGTTATGATTAAATATGATGCATCTTTACATCGTTGCAAAACGCATTGTGTGAACGTTGCAGTTTCCTGTGTCTGTAGGTTTCTTATGTCTAACAAGTGCTGCTGCTTTGTTAACGTTGAGCTCATCATAACTAACTATTAACATACTTTGAGAAGGAAGGCACTGTTTTGTAAATGTTATTTGTCAGCTTCCCAAACAAGTGGCTTTAACGAAGAAAACATCTCCAAATGTCTGTTAATTACATTGTTAAAGTTGTTGGACCAATAGCATACAGCGATTTCCAGTTCCTTCTTCGCACCTGCATTAATGCTTTCATCAAAACATAACAAATGATATGCATTTTTTCAATGTCACTGTATAACTGTTGTCTGAAATACGATCCTAATGCATCATTTCGAAGTTCCATCACTTTGGCGCAGTCAAAGAGTGTTGTAGGACTAATGTAGGGAAAGTTGCCTAAAAACTGCTGATATTAAAGCTGGAAAATTGATTGCAGCATACTCCAAAATGCATGTTCTCTAGACTGGTAGAAAGCCTGACGTATAAACACGAGCATGAAGAAATTAGAATGCAAGAAAACGATAATTCAGAAACACATCTACACCTTAATATGAGATAGTCCTTGTACTTAAGCGATGTTAGCATATTTGTGACACATTTACTGCAATTGATTTAACTCGTACACTGTTCAAAAATTTCCCCTATCGAGTGCAACTTCAATTTCATTACATCAGAATGTTTTCATACTTTTAATACCTTAATTATGTATTCAAACGGAAGTCACTAGTTCTATTTCAACATTTTGAAAAAATTTCTTTACGTTTCAAGTACCGTAAATATTCTGCTATTACATGAAACGGTACTGTTTAATTAAGAGTGATTTGTGTGTGTCCTGAATAACTTTCTGATACGTAGTTCAGTTCTGAATAGTGCTTTTTTCCCCCTTTTGAATTAAAAAAGCAACGTTTGAGTGCTTCACATTAAAAAAAAAAAAAACAATTTATTAATAATAATTCTTCCTAACTAACTACAAGGCTTGAAAAAATCACAAGTTAATCGCCGCGGTAATAAACGTTCGCCACTGGATTCTATCCTGGACAAGACCAAGCCTTTTTTTTTAATATCAAGAACACTTACCTCACGACGATCCCTTCTAATATTGACATATCAACGACGTCCCGGTCTTCCAAACCTTTTCGCTATGGCTTCCCAACCACGGTGGAATATAACCTAAGCTTTTCTCCCCCTAGAACTACATGGCCTGTCCATATTAGCCGTCGTAATTTCATTAATCTTACAACATCGGTTAAATCTTATATCATCCTGCAACTGAAAAAGATTGGACACCATCCATGGGCCGCAAATCCCGTAGTAAATCTTAATATGGCTTGCCAACACCACAACGCTGGACACTCCTGCTGAGAGAACGGTACTCCTAATTTCGATTTTATCAATACTTTCCTACTTGAATACAGATACTGCTTTCTTTTCCGCTTTCACAACAATACTACTTTTCTGTGCCTTGCATCTCGATATAGCTTAATTCTCCTCAATTCTTGTTCTAAAGAATATATTTGAATGTTTCGCTACCCACGGTTAATATTTTGTTTTGATAACTTTATCCTATGTTACATCATCAACATACGGTATGCTTCCCCGTCGAGTAGGAAAGTTCAAATTTCAACTAATTTCCGAGACTTCTTTTTAGAAATTGTGCACGCAAAACATTACATATAAGTATTTACAACAAAACATGGGGAGAGAACGGAATAAAGTAACACATGAATTGGGGACTCTAAACAAAGGGTTTTGACGTGAGAAGTAATATTTGTATCACCACTGTAAAACATATAGTAACTATCCAAATTATGACGAAATTTACGTACCTGCTTTCGATGATTTTGCCCATCGCTTGATGCACTTTAGATGAAACATATGGTAACAATTACTGCAACTCCAGATGGGGTCGTGCTGTCGAACTCGCTCACAGCAAACCATACACTCATACGCTCCCCTTGCCAACTGATCCACTAGCCTTTCACGCTGGCTTGTATCATCATCCTGCACAACTTCTTTCTTCGGCGATGGAGATTTAGTTGCGTATTTGTTATTATTCGATTTCTCATTCTCCTTTTTACCACCCTGCCAATTACGATTCCCAAAATCAGGCACGTTATTTCGACCTTTCTCTCTCGCATAGTCTCTCGTGTATATTTGGGTAACATTAAAGTATTCATTGTTATCAGACTGGTTCTTCTTCTCTCTTCTATTATCTTGAAAAGTTCTTGGCGGAGGTTTATTAAATTTACTATTCGTAAAAATCCTATTCCCCCTATTATCTGTCCTTTGTAGGTCCCTTGGAGCAGTATCACTTTTCTGCATAATTTTAATGTTCGTTGTGTTATTTTGAGTTGGATCTTCGTCGCACCAATTAGTAGTACTCGTGGTGGTGGTGGTTGTTGCTGCTGCTGTTGGGCTTCCACTACTAACAACACGAGAAACATCTGGACTGGTTGGACTGGCACTACTATTACTGCTAGCACTGGGTTCAACAGAAGCTATCTGTTTCTGTGCTTCTAATTCCTGATTCATTGAAGTCATAAAAGCTGCCGCTTCGGCAAGCAGCTTCTTTCTACCCTGGTTTTTATCCTCTTCCAACTCCGATGGTGTGAACTCAATATTTCTAGGAACGAATCTTTCTCGTGGAGTCTTCATGAGTGGTAGTTTCCTCTCCTCATGGTATCTATTGGCGGCCCGATTGTTGTCCTGTACCGGAGGTGGTTTTTGAATTCCAGTATTACTACTACTAGTATTATTATTCTCTCTTTTGAATCTCTCCCCCATGTTATTCCTTCTCGGCGGACCTCTTTTGAAACCGGGATTTGTATTCGTATTACTTGCAGGTTGATATTCTTGTTGTTGAACTTGAGGTGTAATCGGGATCTGTGGTTGTGGAGCTGCTTCCATAGCAGGACGATGACTGTTTGTAGCAGCTTCTCTCGAAACTACACTAAAATCAGCGGTGCCAGCTCTTGAAGTACTACTATTTACGAACTCATTAGAATATATTGTACCGGGCACAACCTGATTCACATCAACATTGGGTATATTACTGAAATGCGCCATTTGATTCACATAGGCGTTTGTATTTGCTTGTAGAACTTCCTGCTGCTTAGGTTTTGGAATGTAGTTATTTTGGTACACGTTACCCATGTTCCCAGCTGGTTTTTCCACTTTATTTCCAACACTTACGTAACCACCAGTCTCTCCATATTGTACTGCTGGAGCTCCCTGCCTATGATTTGGAGCAGGCTGAGGTTGGTTTCCTTCGTAATAATTTTGGGATGGAGGTGGAGTACGATACATGTTTGGAGGAGGAGTAGAAAACATCTGAGACATCTGCTGATTAGGAACCATTCCTTGGTAGTACCAATTCGGTGGTGGATATGCAGGTGTATTCGCATATGGGTAGTTGTAGTAATAGTTCTGACCATTGAAAGGGTATGATCCATTCCAATTGGCCATCCTCAGGTCTCTTTCCTAACCAAATGAACTGAAATTCGTGGAATCAATCTGAAACAGACAGACGAATTGACTTTAGTAATTCAAGTGAATTCACACGCTTTAACTATATCCTGCAAATAATTCACTTAATTATGATTAGGTACACCACATTCTCGATACCTCCAATGTGTGTCCACCTAAGGAGAAACTCATTATTAATCATCCAAATGGCAACAAATTCTCGATGAAAAAAAGCATGTGCCACATAAATTCCATTGACAGGTGTACAAGCTAGAGTATTCGACTATCAAACCCAAAAGCCAAATCCAGAATCCGAGGGAGGCCACTCTTATAAAGGATTTTCAAATTCCCTGAATTTTTCAAGTGAAAATCTACTTTTTCCCAGCTCTTCTACATAATCAATTTTTCGCCCAAAGGAAAGATAGGAATGGTATTTCAAATGCATATGATAACATACAACATAGACATGTACTCACCTTTGATCAACCCCAATGTTCTCTCCGCCCAGACAAATAAAACTCTTGTATTATTTTCCAATTCAGTCCAATTTACTATCTGGCATCCACTGAGACTGAACGAGGAGTGAAGACAGAAAGACACATGGTTAACAGAAATACCGGGATTATTGGATGCAATTTCAGGATTCAAGCAAGACATCAATTTTGTAATTAAAACTTCAATAGTGATCATTTTTTTTTAAAGTTTCCCGACATTCAATGCAAAATCTGAGTATTTTTTCTGCAGTAATATAAGTAATCTTTCTGAGATCCTATCTGCTTTCGCACCCTAAACGTATATTCATGACAATGAGATTTGAACTTTTTGATAAACCAATTACATGTAACAGACAACTGTTCAAAACTTTTCCCTTGACCAAATGATCCATTACTGAATGAAAAATACCCTGAAATTCATGAAGAAGGAATGGTGCAAGAGGAGTATCCGCTTGAGTTGTATAAAATAGCTGAAAGCTGTATGCAAAATGAATGAAAAACGCTAGTTTGACTATACGTAATTTATCCTAAATACACTTCAACACAATACGAAAACTACTGTCAAAACTTATGTCCAACACGTTCAACGTATTTCATAACATATGCAAAATATACTTGACTCTGTCAACAACTTTGGCGTTTTCAATCCAACTTAATGACTAAAATTTTGATGAAAAAACATTGTAACCTGTGTGAAAAGTGAAGTAAACTGTTATCTCTCCTAGCAAGAATATCTTTAAACACCTTATACAAAGTATGTAAAAAATCTATCATGCACCACCCGGTTCCTTTCATGTCTATTATACACTGTGAACCCACGTTCTCCTCCATTCAGAAGACGAGGTTGGGGGCACATAAAACAATATTCACCACGAAATGAGAGATCACATGCCGGCCGGGTAGCCGTGCGGTCTACGGCGGTAGGCCAACGAAATTAAGGTTCCGGGTTCGAGTCCCGGCAGGGGCATGGGCTTTGTTTTTAATGGCTAACGGGCAAATCATGACGCGTCGAAGTCCGAAGTTACTAGACTGGAACATATACAAATGAAGTTTGAGAGATCACATGATTTAAGAGATATCAATCAACCTGTCATCGTTAACTTATACATTAGTTCTCGTCGTCATATTCCAATCAACAATTTTCAATCAGCAACCTTAGATCATCACGACAGTTAAATGCGGGTGCACACAGACTCTTTCAGGCATATTTTAAAAATAAAAATAGACAAACACTATCATTTAAAATAAAACTGCACCTTGCCGTATCAGTCTAATGATGTTTCTTCCTAAAATACGTGTAAAACAGTTTAGAAGGTTTGCTCTACGTCTACTGCTGAAAAACAACAAAGATAACAGCTTCATAGACTTGGGTATTCCAAGATGAACTAAAGTCCGCCACTATGGTGCATACTTACACATAGGCTTATTTTTTTCTTATCCCCATCTCGACTTTTATTACTATTATTATTTAGAATGTTGCGTCGAAAATCCTGGGACACGACAAATTTTAGAATTATCATCTTTCTCAAAAAGAGGTATACATAAATAACGGATTGCAGTATCATTTAAAAGAGTAAGCTTTACTATGATTCCTTCTACTTTGGCAGATATACCGTAGAACGTGCTTTATTTGTGTTTTACAGGTTCATCATGTCTGATGATGAATTTCACTTCGAGGATTAAGCTACTGTTCGCGAAATTTGCACAGTAGAAGGAGAACACTATCAGCAATTCGAAAGGAGCCGATGGTTCCACCGCATCAATGAGGATGGAAGTTTGAGAGACTAGGACTGTTCTGGAACACCATAACATCATCAACGAAGAGCGTCTACGCACAATTGTGCAGGATCAGCCGAATGCAAGTACTCGACAACTGCCAACTGATCTTCCCTGGTCCTCGTTCGCTACCAATCTCATCTCCACACAGGGTTGGCAAAACCATGTTTTTTTAAAAAAAATAAAAACCAAACCAGGTTGGTTTAAATACTTTATTAATTTATAAAACATATGGATTAGAAATAAGTTTATTTCTCCTTAATGTCCTTCCGCAGCACCGGAGTGATGAAGGGCGGGACCTACAGCTTAAAGTGGAATCCCAACCACTACTCGGTTTGCACCTGAGAGAAACTGTCCTCCACCTGGACTCGAACCCGGGACGCAGTACGCCAAAAGAGACATTTATACAAATAATGGAATTTTAGAATTACAAATTTAGTATGTATAATATCATTGAAGAAAAATAAAACTAAAAAAATCCAATCCAAACTAATGCTGCTGTGATAAGCTACATCAGGTGCGTACCCAGAAATTTATTTCGGGGAGGGGAGGGTCCAAATTCAGTATGAGTGTCAACTTTTACAGAAAATAACGAAAATTTCGCGTAAAATTGTAGATGATTTACAAAAATTTCGGAATTTCGGAGGGGGTCCGGACTTCCAAGACCTAACCCCTGCGTACATCACTGGATGCAATCGATAAATTTTGCCAACTTCTATCAATATATTTAAGCAAAGTTAACTCTGGCTTCTATATGAAACAACAGGTATTCAGACAAGCAGAAAGATACAATTTGGTTTCGTGCCGTTTGTTCAGGCTTAACGTCCTTATGTAACAATAATGTTATAAAGGACAAGACCTACTGCTTACAGTGACATCCGAACCACTACTCGGTTTGTACTTTAGAAAAATTCTGTGGCCCCATCGAGAATCGAACCCGGCACCCAGTGTTCGATTTGCCAGGGAGGGATTTTCCCTGGTGCCTGAGGATATCATCCCTGGTTGTTGATTCCGAATATCATCCCAGCCAGGGATAAAAATCTTTATACTTCTACCCAAACACGTGGTAGCTGAATACTTACATGCAACTACTGGTGTTAGTATCCCCCCCCCTTCCTAATTTATAACAAATCGAACACTGGGCCCCATTGATTAACAGTTACAAGGCGAAAATGATATAAAATTAACGCAGATGGTTTAATATGTGGAGTCACCATGAAGTTCACACTATTTGTTGCATTTTTTATTTTTTTAAACCAATAGCTTTTTTTAAAAAAAAAAACCCTGGCTTATACCAGCCAACCTGTCTCCACAGGTTAAGGTTTTCCTTGAAACGACAAGAGCAACATGGGATGAAACACCAATAGAATCAAGAAGACGAAAGATTTGTCAGAACTCCTTCAAAATCCTCTAAATGATCGATTCTGGAAGCAGATTGTCACTGTAAATGAAAATTGGGTTTATATTCGTAGGCCACATCCAGTGCTCGATAAACTTTGGTAAACTTGATTTTTATATGGGCCAGTGTAGTAACTGTGGACTTCGGCCCGTCACGATCGCCTTTAGCTGTTAAAATCCACACCCATGCTCCTGGTGGGGCTCGAACCCGGGACCTTCGAGCCGATGGCCTACCGCCGCAGACCGCTCGGCCACCATCCAGGGCTCGAAATGGGACGGTATATGCTGGTGTGATATACAGACTCTTCTATTTACTTTTATTTTTATACCGGTACTTCTCGACTAAAAAAAAATAGCGGTATGTGTGGAAGTATACTTACCCATATAAAAATACAACCAAATACAGGAATTATTACAAGATGTTTCAAAAGGAAAATATGACGGATGATTCTGCCATATACTTGGAAGAAATAGTATTGTATAGCATAGTGTTCTAAATTAACTATTATGTGTGTACTGATACTGAAGATCACTGCTCTAAAACGGTCTGTGGCTAAGAATATGGGTGACTGAACAGTCTGAAGTAAAATATTTTAGTGTTGTTCATGTTATTCGCAGATATAAATGTTAGTGTTGCATAAAAATATATGAATAAAAATTATCTCTGAGCAGTATCTTCTGATAAAGTATTTTGGGTGCCTCAGTACAAGAGCACTCACCTCTTGCCATGTCCACGGTTCGATCCCGGCTCGTGCCATGCCATGTGTAGATAAACGCCATATGCGTAGTTTCCTCGGTGTTCTCAAGTTTCATCTAGCTTTTTCTATTACAATAATTCTCCTATCATCCACTCGGCCTGAGCCAAAGTTGCCTAAAGGCTCGAATAGAATTCAATTTATAAAAAAGGTTTCAAATTTTTCGCTACACAAAACGATTCTGCGTTATTCCTTAAAACATTGACATTATCAATTCAAACAAGCAAACACTTTTTATTATTATTATTATTTGGAAAACAGAGAGCAAATTAGGGAAAACAGCAATACTTAAAAATGTACGTACGTACGTGTACATACATTATATATATATATATATATATAT
>JAGDQP010006082.1:40678-72877 GCA_022664845.1 Lepisma saccharinum
ATGAGGTTAGCAAGTTTAACCTTTGATTTTCATATAAAACGAACAACCACCATGGAATGTTTACTATACCCGCTTGCAAAGCGTTAATCCTTCTTCAGATACATCTGGACCTATTTCCGTATATATACACGCAGTTCCTGTGGCTTACTGGTTCAAGGAGTTTGAATTATCACTGGGGAGACAGATAGGTTCAACACCTGTTACCGACAATACTGACTGGGGTTTCAGTTTCTCCCTAATTTTCGCCGGGCGAATGCCGGTATGATACCTAAACAAAGACTCTCACCACGACTAGGGTTACTAACCGTCCGGTTTTTATCGTACATGTTCGGAGTTTTAATCTTTCTAGTAATGTTAGGCCGGCATTTCCTTATCCTTATCTCCGGCATTTTAAAAATAAAATGAGGAAGACATTACCATACCTGAGGTTGCATTGTTTGTGTTATTCACTGTAAACTCGATGGTCACGAATAGTAGTTTGTCGCAATAGGATCTATTCAGCTTACAACTATCCCTACAAGTTTCGCCATGTTTCCGGCAAGCTACCAGCTGAGATGCCTGGTAAATATTGTTCTAATGGCTTATGCAAGAACAATTCGTGGTATTATTATCGCAACAACCAGAAAACAAGATATTTCATCCCATTTCCCAAGCCTTTCAGTAAACGGGAAATGTTTGAAGTGGATTAATGCCTGTTGACGAAACGATTTAAGAATTAAAACTACAACAAAGCGCCACTATCTGTCCATTTCATTGAAGGTCATAAACAGACACCACCCAGCTCCCGTAGTCCAGGCGCTAACGTCGCGGACTTTGAATTGGCAATGGGTAGGTACAGTCACGGCAAAAGGTGTTTGGGGGACATGACAGGTTTTTTTATGTAACTCATATTTACGGATCAGACACTCCGCTATGCTTAAACCATGACATATCTGAGGGACTGCTGATAGGCTCGGGCCATACCTGCTTATCTAGCCCATAAATAAAGAAACCTAAATGCTATGTTCCCGGAAAACATTTATCCGTGACTGTACGTAGGTTCGAACCCCACAGCCGACCATCCTGACTGAGGTTTTCCAGGGATTTCCTTAGTTCTACCAGGAGAATAGTGCGATGGTACCTTAAGAAAGGACCTGACCTCAACCTTTTCCATCTCGCCTTGAGCCAGATGCCAAAAGGCCATAAATAAAATTCCAATTAGCAGATACTACGCCCCCTTTCACCCATGCACTCTAGTAAACTACAAGTACAAGAATCTATTTGTTTTCGTTGCGTAACACCCAACGAACACTTCGTTAAAGATATGGAAACAACAATTGATGCATAACTTTAGTTTCTTATATATATATATATATACACTGACAATCCTTGCCATTGCCTTGATGGGGGCTCTTTTGAAAGTATAACTTTAGCTCCACAGCAAATGAACACGCAATATGTTTATTTGTAATTTCTATTATATATATATATATATTCACTTTTAAACAAATTATCATAGTATAATATATACTGCGTATTTCACTAAAATGCCAACAAAGACAAAGTGATCATATTACCAGCAATGCGAAAGCATCCTATGTTTCCTGGACATCACGTGAGTGTTTCCAGCATTCAATGCGCCAATGACGTCAAACTGATAATCCTTATTTAATAACTACTAAAGTGCGTGAATTGTACTACTGTCGATTTATTATACTTAACTATTTTTGCTTCCATTCGTGTAAGAGAAGCCAGTTAATACGAAACTCGAAAGTACACGACGAACATGATTCTTAAAACAGAAGTTCATTGCTTCAAATTCAACGTGTCCGGCATTTTCTATTACAGTTCTGCTTTTCTCGGAGTTTTGTCCTGCGTTTAACCATTTCCAGTTGGTAGCCCTAACCACCCCCTCATGCTTTAAGCGAATATGGCTTTAACACATGTCTTATCCCATTCCATACAGAATGAACAAATGTCGTGACTCTTCAATAATGATGCTTATAAAGAGTGTTCAATGCAAAGGTGACGGTATATCTTAAGCATCAATAGGTTAAAAATTGGTATACTGTATCCGGTAACTGTTCCAATAAAGTACAACATGCAATTCTGAACTAACGGAGTAACTTTACTACTATGCTACATCATGGCACATCGATAGGCATACTTCATAGCTACTGCATTTCATTTCTCAATCATAAGACAGAACAGTAAGACTGAGTGGCCGTAGCTCAGTTGGAATAGTGTTGGCTTAGCATTCGGGAGATCCTGGGTTCTATACCAACGGTCTACCATCATGACAGTGTTTCTGTTACACCATACGAATTCAACGATGGAGCCTTCAACTTAGGCCCTAGATGACCGCTATTTATTTATGGTCTTCCCCGCATCTTTTCCCCTCTTTATGCCAGCCTGAGCCATGCAGGCCTAAAGACCATAAACAAATTGAAACAGGACAGTAAGACATTACGATTGTTGGTTACTTTGTATAACTGTGAGGAATAATTACAAAAAAATACAGTAAAAAGTAAACACGGCGTAAAATTTAGCATTAATTCACATTACATATCTGTGCTTTTTCTTGCATTTCAATTAGTGAAGTGTGTACCCATAATACATTCACGCCGGCGTGAGCAAAAAAAGATGCCAAACGCCCATAATAAATTCACAATTAAATTCGTATTAAATTTTGGCGGTTCACGAAAAAAAAAAAACGCTTCGGGATCCACCATTTGAAGATTCCTGTTCTAGACCACAGACTGACAAGTGTATACAACATATGTTTATTCGCGCCATATATAACAAAGAATAATTTGGACCGTACCAAAAAAAAATGATTTCCGATAATTTTGTGTCGTTCTGTCAACACTGCATATTGATAGTTTTTATATTACAAAATTCAAGAAAATCAACTGACAGTGTTAACTGTTATTGTTAATTTTGTTTTATATTTTAAATCTTGGCCTGCCATTGTTATAATTTAAACAATGGTTTTACTCACATGATTTAGTCTTCACAATACTAAATAGAAAAATATTTTTGATGTTCGGAATTCCCCCGTTCCGAACAGACCTTCTGAATTGTCAGCGAGAGTACTTTCTGGGTTTCTTGATCTCCCGAGGTAGCTCACCAAAGGATCTACGAGGTATTCCTCACCGACAACTCAGGATGTCTTATCATCGATGCAGCCGGCTGCACCTAAGTCGATGATATTGCACTGAGGGTAATAGCGAGAAGGGGATCATCCCCTTGGAAGAAAACCCAGCTAAACTGGAAGCGACCTTATCTTGACAGCCGAGATACGCTGCTTCAATTCGGACCCCTCCGCTCACATTAGATAGTTCCTTACGTTACAAACAGAAAACATGACTTAGAAGATTTTTTCAAATAGGTAAATTAGTGTAAATATTTACAGACGTCAATACAGTAACAATATTTAAGATAGATGTTAGTATATTTCATAGCAACGGTTATAAGAGTGACGTCACGGACACCTACCTGGTAAGAGAGGAGGAATGAAACGGATGAATAGCAGGGAACTTGAGATGCGAGTCTCTTGCAAATGTTGCCAGCGTTGCAATTTGCAAGATTGTAAACTTGAAAGTCTGATGTCAAAAACAAAAGAGCAGTAAAATAATTTGAATGATCAAATAATTACAACAGTTGTTTATTGCATTCCAAAAATGCCGAGTCATGAGTAACATGTCAAAAACATATCAAGGTCAAAAAGAGAAGGATTTCAAATAAGGGGTGTGCTCCAAATAGTTTAACAAGGGGCTAGCTAGCAAGTCCTTTTAGACGTCATTGAACGAAAAAAAAACCACACCAAATATATACACACACACACGTTGTGGCGCATAAGAATACAATACAGTTAATATATTATTCGTGGTAATGTTATTGCATAACGATTGATGAGTGACGTATCGTCCTTATAGTCGATAATGGAAACTATGTGAAAAATATAACGACTGCTATAGGACGTGCTTAAATTAGAATATTACGATTATTTTTTCCTCGCCAGCATTTTAACAAAGAGTTTGCTATTTAACAAAGGGCTCGCCCAAGCCCCCTCCATCACACCCCTGTTCGAAATGGCAAACTGCAGAAGCCACTGGAAAAACTTAAAAAGTACCAAGAGCATTCCCATTCACCGAATCAAAGACTAAAATTGCGTATATTTTCTCCCAAAGGAGACATTTTTTTTTTTAAACAATCGGAAATTAATTATGGTATAGCTGAAAAAATCGGAAATTAATGATATGAACGAAACATACTCACAAGGTAAAAAAAAAACACGTGATAATTTATAATATTCCTGTTAATTTTTTTTTTTTTTTATCAGTAATCAAAAATTACTACTACGTGTACCGGCTTGTTATGGTATTGGCACACAGATTATTGGAAAAAGAGATATTCAGAAATTTGAAGAAATTATGAAAAAAAAAAAAAGAAAGAAAGAAAGGAAAAAAACGGAGCTCTCGCATAACTTCTGTGAAATTTGTGGAGATACCAACACTGATTGTCGTCTGCGCGCGTGTATTTGTGAGTTAGTACGTGTGCGTGTGGTGAATGGCAAGTGTTCAGCGCGAAATTGAAAATAAGAATGAATCGGTATTATTACCTTATCGGTTGTTTTGTGCGAGCAAAAGCAGTGTCCATGCTCTCGGTTTTAATTTCAGGATTGTAGATGATCAAGTACAAATTCTCAATATTTATTCGCATGATGGTGCTTTCATCATTAACGTTAAAAGTTAATCAAAGATGTGTTTGGGGCGAGCAACAGAAAATGAGCGGGAAATCCCCGCTCAGTGCCTGCCAGCTGAGCCAATCTAGCACTCCTTGAGTGAGAACAACCATGCAGACGATGCAAATCACAAGCACATACACACTTCGTGACGTGTGAGAAAGGGTTCGCAAGCCAACGTGTAGTACTCCGCTTGTGATTCGGCTATCAAGTTAAGGTTGCGATCAGTATAGAAGTTGCAAATCACTTCTCTTGGTGCAATATAGACCTAGGGCGGTGAGGGCCTATTCCACAATCTCATCCTATCAACCAACCAACGAACAGCTAATTGGATCTTTTCCAAGCACAAAAGCATTTATTAGTTTGTTGTTGAATGGTTCATAGAAGAAAGCATCCTTCTAGACCCGCCAAAATCCCGTTGGATGCCTGTTGAAGTTACAAAAATCACTAGAATTAACCGTATATGTTTGACGAAATTCATGATTTTTCTCCAACCTTAAGAGATTAGTGTCACTTGTAATGAACCAGACAGGAAAGGAATAATCAATAAGCTGTGTTTTGCCGATTATTGATTATGCCTCTCCCATCTGAACCATGGCAAATGACAGTAAGCTCTTAAACTTTGATAAAATCATGAATTTCTTCACGTATAATAAATAGATGTTCTTTATCTCACCTGTCCAAAATTGATGTTCTTTCTACCCTTCAAACTAAACGACCTCCCTACTCGCCGTAAACTTTCCGATCTTAGATTTCTTTATAACATAATGAATGGTAATCTCCGCACAAATGATCTTCTCCCATTGTTTCAATTACGTGCTCCGAGAGCTAATAGCAAGTGCAATGAATACTTTTACATAAGAACTCCAAGGTTATCTTTAGAAAAGATTCAGTCCTAATTAGACTTCCCGCACTTTATCACTCACTGACCAATCCTCCTGATTTTTACCTTCCTAAAACTACTTTTATGAAAATTTTGTGAAAGAGAGTTATCTTAATATTACGTCTATTGTATTTGTGTCTGTTCAGTTAGTGTAAAATGGCTACCAGATGCTGCATCTAGGATATGTACTTTAAATAAATAAATATTTCGAAATTGACTCACTTAAAGTAATCGATGTCCTTGTCGGATTTCATTGTCTAGAGTCAACTTAAATAGTGATGAACTGTAGTTGCGATTATTCACCAGAGAATGAGGTTGAGCTCGTATCGGACCGCAGACAGTACTGGGTTTCAAAACCTCTTTTATTCGCGCTTTTCTGTAACATTTTACTTTAATTTATGCATGAAAAAAGTAGTGATAACTAGTTGATTTTATTTACAACATGTAGAAGAAAGACCTGAAATCTACTACGTCCTTTTGAATTTGAATTTACTTATGGACTTTAGGCATTTATGGCTCAGGCTGGGGTAGGGAAGGGTAAAGGATGCAGGAAGGAGTCGGGCAGTGCTTAAGCTGAAAATACAAGAAACCCCCCAGAAAAACTTCAGTCAGTATAGTCAGTCGCTAGTAAAGAACCTTCCGAATGCTCCATTATGTCCTGTACCTGCTGCAAGGATGGCTGACTTTTGTCTTTAATGTATTTTCTCCATAATCTAATGAAAGCGGCAGGTACTTCCAGGGAAGTTATAACCCCTCTCGGTTATCTCTATCTTTCACTTCCCTTTCTATCTTAGCATACGATTTATGTTCCTTAATACTGTCACGAAATGGTATCAGTCCTCGTCCTGTACCTCAAAAGACTGTATAAGTAACGTTATTACTTCCGAAATATACTGTCACTCCTAAAATCCATTTCGAGCACTGGCCACATCGCAGGATCTAGTAAGTAAGTGACGGGCAGGAACAACGGGCTACAGTGAGCCAAAGCAGGTTTGAGAGAAAGGTGGTGATTTCAGTGTGGTGGAATGCTGATCGTCTTTCATTATTTAAACTGATTCCAGCGGTCAATGCTGAGGTCTATTCAACCCAATTACAAAAGGTATATAATATTATGAAGGTGAATCACCGTGTTTTGGTGGATAAAAAACGGGCGTTGGTGCAATAAGATAATGTTCCTATACACTGATCTACGGAAACCGAGAAAGAACTGAGGGAACTCTAGGACAGTGAGTCCCGTATATTGTCCTGTCTCATTATGAAATGACTCGATCTCTCTTCCTGTTCCTGCGTGGCAGCAGAAGCTTTATAGGCTATGAATGTGTCAAAAACACATGCCAAGAGTTTTTAAGGTTGTAAACCTAGGACATAGTATTGTTCATTCCAACAAAACGTGATGACTGCAGATCTATAAAGAAAATGTAATTCTCACTTCAAAAAAATTTTTTTTAAGATAACGAACTAGTTTTTCTGGAATTGACAACTGCTGCGTTTTCAAATGTCATTATCTTGACCGAATAAGCAAAAATACCTTAGTAAATTTTTGAATGGTGAAGGTTCTGCGCAGATATTGAAACGAGTAACTATTAATTCTTCAACACGCGATACAAGGTGTTGCAGAGACGTTTGTCAAAATCGAAAGCGTGTTCTCATTATCAACATGGAAAGTGTGGAAAAACATGATTTTAAGGGGATTACTCATTGATACCTGTCAACTTAATTAAGTCTACACAATCTGAAGAAATATACAATTTCAGCACTTGATTTCTATTCTTGCCAGAAGATGAGTTCAGGTTTGGAATAGGCGTACTCCATGTGTCACAAGACTTTTTACGCAAAATGGTACTACACGTTTTTTCGTTTCCGGACTATACTGTATGGATTTTGTTAAAAAAAAAATCCAGATTATCTATAAAATTAACAGACTTTTCAAGATTAAGCCAATTTCCCCTGACTTTTCCAGGTCGAGTGGCCACCCTGAAACCCCTGTTCACAGCCAACGTCAACGACAGATAAATAGAAAAAGAATAAGCTGACAAACAGATAATGATAATAAAGAGTCCTACTAGCAGAAGTAATACTTAGCTTGCTAAGAAAGGAATGAGCTATAGTTTGAAGAACGAATACAGCACAAATTGAACTTCCAGTAAATAGAACATTTAACATTATTACTCCGACAAGCCCGTGAAAGATATTCAAACATTAATCCTAACAATTAACTTCATAAATGTCTAACCCAAGAATGCCATTTTGTCGGACATAGTCATGTGGTCTGAGGCTAAGACAGTGTTCCCGAAGTCCTGGATTCGTATCCCGGCTGTGGCATGACTGTTTGTGGATTTTCACCTTATAAGAACGGAGACGACCTAAGATTATTAGTTACAAAAAGGCCTAAAATGTACAAAGTTTACGAACAATGTTCATTTTATTTCTTTAGCAATCAAAGGTATTTATTTATTTTCCAAAAGTACAAATAGGAACAGGCGGGGGAAACAAACATACTTCGAAAACTGTGAAAATGAGGTTATAATGGTATTTTATTGCTCTATCAGGTAATTTTCACGTGACAAGTAGTAAAGGAATCAACAACTGAAAAGCATGAGAGATTGTAAGTTTGTTTCCCTATCTGCTTGAAAATCCAGCTTTTAGACTATGTTGGTTTTCTCCTTATACCCTTCAAATGCCTATCCAAGGATAGAGTTCAATTCACAAAGTTTGAAGACGAATATCCCATACATCCATCTACTTTCCCACTAGCTGAAACATTATGAACTGTCAAACAATAGGAGTTATAGTCGATACTATGTTGCTACCCCATCAGTTTATCTCGATTAATTTCGCAATAACTATGCACCAAAGGAAAATTCTGCAAGTACTTTTAACTTAAAATTTGCCAACGTGCATGGGCGCAAGTTTTAGAACACTCAGTACTATCCTGACCTTTAGATCCTAAAAAAATAATAATACAAAAAAAAACAACTTAAACTAGCACATCCAATCTTGACTGCGTCACCTGAGACTGAAGGATCTTTATCCTCAACCACCAAAAATACTCTACCGTACGCCCCCGAATCTCAACACGATCCTGGCCAGAACTGGACCCAATTAGCCCTCTTCCCCAAAGCATGGCAAGTGCTGTAGCACTGTCCCATTTCTAATCCCAGTCTAACCTTCAAGCACCCCGTCACTCCGGCAGTTGCATTTCCTCCAACCTTATCTACCTGTCAGTAAAACTTTTTACTCAGTCTTGAATGCGCAGACAAAACGATCTTAAAATGTTGTAAACTTTGAATGTCCACATAACTCCGTTTCCAAGCGATATTATTGATAGCTTTTGCCGCATGTCTTGCTAAAAGAAGGAATGAGAAAAACGTCTCATGAAAGGCATCGTACAAAGTGGCGCACGAAGTGGTTACCAAAAATTTCGCGATTAGAACGGTTATTTCGACAAACTTCTTAATGTACACACAATGAACAAAGAAATCTTAAATCCCTACCGCAGAACCGTAAATACTCGAAACTAACGAAATCAAGATCGAAATTTCTATAAAGAAACTGAAAAATTTCAAATCTTCAAGGATCAACCACATCCCAGCCAAATTCATTAAAGCAGGAGGAACGGTACTAGTCAAGGAACTACATAAATTGATAAGTACTGTATATGGAGAAAGAAGGAAATTCCAAAAGGAATGGAAAACCTCAATAACAGTTCCGGTTTATAAAAAAGGTGATAAATATGACTGTAAGAATACCCGCGGACACTCTTTACTCCCAACATGTTACAAAGTTATGAGCAATATCCTGCTAACACGATTAAGCGTATATGTAGATGAAATAACTGGAAATCACCAATGTGGATTTAGAAAAATTAGATCTAAGTTGAACAAATTTTGGCCTTGACACCCACATCAGAAAAGAAATGGGAATACTTTAATGGGAACGATTCACCAACTATTTATTGATTTCACGATAGCAAATGATTCTATCAAAAGGAAAAAAAAATATACATTATCCTGGTACGACTTGGAATTCAGAAAAAAATGTTTATCAAGTAAAGATGTGTCTCAGCGACCCTATAAGCAAAGTATGTATAGGTAATAATATATAAAAAAGTTTCGAGGTTCACAGTGGATTCAAACAAGGTGATGGCTTTTTCACTACTACCATAGACTAAATAATAAGGCTTACCTATTTTCATCTGCGCTATTTTTTTTTTAAGAGCACGTGATTTTGAAGCCTGCCGCTTGGTGGCTACTATTGGAAAGAACCAGTGATTGAAGGTAGTCACCTGGCGGGTTAAGTCTATCTTATTATTTAATCTATGGTACCACTGTTTAACTTTTCAATAGAATATGAGATTAAAAAAAAAAAAAAAAAAACAGGAAAAAGACTGACATCCAATGGCTTGAACCAACTGTTCGTATCGTTGGATTATATACATTTAATAGGGGACGATATAGATGCACTACAAAGAAACACCGATGTCTTAGTAGAAGCTGGCGATGAGATAGGTCTACAAGTAAACACAGATAAAAACGAAACACTGTACATGGTAAACCGAAATATAGAGGATGAAGGAAATAGCAACTGAACAATTAAAAATGAGATCATAGAGAAGAAACAAATTTAAATACTAAGGAGCGTATGTAACAAGCAAGAACGAGGTCACGGAAGAAATAAGAAAGTTGCTTAGCATGCGGCAATGCATGTTTCTATTCAGCCCAGAAAACCTGACAGTTGAAACTGAAAATATACAGAACTGTTATTCTGGTGGTAATACTTCATGGTTGAGAAAGTTGGAGTACGACCCTCGCAGACCGACATCAATTATGTTTGGAAGTACAGTTTTGAGAACGATATACGAGCCTAAATGGGACGAGACGACCGGAGAATGGAGGAAACTACATATTGAAGAACTCTACAGACTGTATGATACACCCGACATTATAGGAATCATGAAATCACGACAGCTAAGATGGGCTCCTGGCCATGTAGCTTGGATAGGTAGAAAAGGAAGATTATATTCTATTATAGTTGGAAAGCCAGAGAGTAAAAGGCCGTTGGGAAGACCGAGACGTAATTGGGATGACAATATCAAAAGCTATCTTCGAGATGTAGATGTTCGTGATGAAAACTGATCGCCCAAGATCAGTCCAATGGCGAATGTTTGCTACTGCGGCGTAATCCATAGGTACTGCGCCTCGATTCAAGTTCCTCTATTTATGTAGTATTTCTGCTATAACTATGAACTTAATTCATTTTTGGTCTTTAGGCATCTTTGCCTCAGGCCAATTACAACTATGAGATAGCGTTCTAATCGGCTAGGGGCGTGGCTGGTGTTAAGTTTTGAGCTAGGAAACTGTAAGAGCTGATTGGTTGAAACTGGTTTAGTTTCGGAAAGTGAACCATCTTAGGAAAATGACTGACGAAAGATTAAGACTGGTGCTTAGCTATGAATTTACATAACTTTGATTTGTGCTTGAAAAACGTCGATATAACACAAACTGTAACGCTTACTGTGTATTTTTTGTAATAAGGTAGGATATAAGTCTTGTTCGCGTGCTTTGAATTACTTAAGGATACAAAGCCTCAACATCCTCTGTTATATCCACATACTCTGTCAGTCTCCACTCATTATATGAACACGCCTTCAGCTAAACGTTGCCAGGTTTTTACTGTGTGTCTGAAGTTCCCGTACGCCTGTCTATGTCTACTTATATGTGGGTAACCTTTCTTGATCCTAATTTCATCAGTTATGTTATCATGTCTTAACCATAAATGAAGGTAGTCGTAATAACCACCAACACATATGAACAGCGATCATTTCGAGAAACCCCTATAATTGAACTGAGTTTTATTTACGGCCTGTAGGCAAGTCTGGCTCAGACCAAATGGATGATGATGAGAGAATTGGTGGAGTTAAAAAAGTAAGAGAACTCACGCACAGTTAATAGTCCACCACAAAGCCCACAATGGCACGAACCGGGGTCCACATGCACCAAAGATGAGCGCTCTACTACTGAACCACCGCGGCCCCAAAAACTTACAATGAATTACAGGATTCAGCTATACAGTTCATTACGAATAATAAGCATTGTTGTCAACATCGTCCGTTCATGTTTGCGTATTACATAATACCTAGAAGATAAACCACATACACTGTTCCCAACAACAACATACAATACTAATCCGAGATATAACAGTCAACTTTATAGAAGACGAAGGACGCGAATACGAAATTTTGACTACGTATTTCGACTGTAATCCTCTGAAACCAGAGCAGACTTTTTTCTTCAAATATGAACTAACTTGTTGAATAAAAAAGTGTGAAAACAATACAGTCAACATATTTTTATTTATCCTTGCATATATAAAAGAAAATAACTCTCAGAAACAGATACTTGCAAGTCGTTGGCTTACCACACACCAATTCAACTTCATGACTAATATCGAATTTGTTCACTTGTTACGCTTTCAATGCACTGTTATTTTTAAAACTATATTTAGTGTAATATGAGCTGCAATGAGGGCGTAACCACTACAAGTACCACCTGCAGCGCGGACAGAGACCGTAGATTAAAGCTAGTAGGCAAAATTTTGCCCATACATCTGTAAATTATTGCCTACCGTAGAGATCTAGGATGTACGTCTGTTTTCATAGTCAAGGATTACGTTGAACAGTTTACAACTGCTGCTGAATAAACAGAATAGATATTTAGGCATGTACACCGTAATTATCACACTTCCATTCGGCTGGTTACGGTTCAATTTTGCGAAGCCACTCATTGTTTATCTTCGTGTTGCTCTTAGTGCCACATCTGATACTGGGAGTACATAACACATGTTGTATCCTTAGAGAGAGACTAGACTTGATGCAAAATATGAATACGCTTCTTTACCTTTTGGTGAGTGAGTGAATTGTTATTAACGTCCTAAATGAACTGGTGAGCTTCTAAGGAGGGGCCCTACAGTTTTGGGGAAAGTGGGCTCCGAACCACTGCGTTCAATGGACCCCGGCGGGATTTGAACCCGTGACCAAACGCACAAAAATTGGTCACCTTGAGATAGCTTGCCTTCTGTTATTAATGAAAATCACAAAGAATCAAGAGAAAATCTTTCCAAATCTGTTACTTTTCTGTTAATATTAACAAAGGAAGTAGTTTATAATGAAGCTACTAGTAGTTTTGATATTGGAATATACAGTACTGGTAGTTTTCCCTATTGAAATCCTTAGCAATATTCGATACTAGTATTCGTGTGGGAGTATGAGAGGAACCAGACAATACTTTTGTTTCGTACGTTTGGTGTGTCCAAGGGGTCATTCCACGTCAATTCAATATTTCTAATGATCTAAGGCCGACCATTTCAGAATTTTACGAAAGTTTGTATGGAGGTAGAAATTGTATTGTAGATTTCAAAACTGTAAAGAGTTTCAAAATCCGTGCACTGGTTCCAGAGTTACAGAATTTTGAAATTTGGGCTACATTTGCGTAAAAGCAGTCGCGAATGGTGTTTTAGAGTTCAAGGTCATTTACAAAGATGCCTAGTACTTTCTTAGTAATTGAATTGGAGTACTTGTTCTTTTTATGTTTTTATCGTAATGA
Organism: Lepisma saccharinum; assembly: GCA_022664845.1. Lineage (NCBI taxonomy): Eukaryota > Metazoa > Arthropoda > Insecta > Zygentoma > Lepismatidae > Lepisma > Lepisma saccharinum. The sequence continues at coordinate 53,889 of JAGDQP010006082.1, forward strand.
AATTGGCTTTCAAATGAAATATAAACAGTGTTGCTATTCATTCACCATGCTACACAGGAACCAAAAATTTCCACACTTGTACGCACATTCTTCTCAACTTTTGAGCCGATGCTCGGATTTTGATGAATTATTTTTTGTTTGAATCTTAGCTTCACAATCTCTCGACAGAAAAAAACGCAAGATGGGATCACATAAAAAATTTTCTTTTCAGTACCAATAGAAGTATCCTGATATTCAAGTTAGCTTTTCAAAATTTGCAAGTCTTAGGTCCAAGCAATGTTTTTTTGCAGGTTCTTTGGGAACAAACAGTGTTTGTGTGTTATAAAAAAAAAAAATAACGCCAGAGAAAAACAGGAAGATGATAAAATTGATTCCACATTCTAATACAGCAAAGGGTCAAGCCAGTTACCTAAAGAAACGCATAGAATCTCTTCCTGCTTCAAATGCTTTGACTCATGGATTTTATTGAGAACTACAGCTTTGTTGTCCAAGATGAAGCACAAAGAAATGAAATAATGGCTGCTGTACATTGCGCACTTGTGTTGTTTATTTCAAAGAGGATAGTGAGCTGAAGTGCAAAAACTTTTGACGGGTTTCATCAATACTTTACAGATGGCTGTGCTGGACAAAATAAGAACTGCAAGGCATTCTTAAGTCTGTGCTACCATAAACAAGATTTTGGCCTAACAGCAAAGTTGTTGTTCTTCGCAACAAACCACGGGAAGTCTCCTGTGATTGTCTCGGTGGAACAATAAAACACTGTGTTTCAAAAGCAAGTTTGCAACGAATTGTTTTGGGCCAAATAATTGATCCAAGGTCCATGTCCAACAATTGCAGAGAACACATTGAAGACATCTCTTTCCATTACATTATTAAAGATTCCATGCCACCCATTCGACAGAAACTCGTTAGGTTGATTTTCATCTGTAAAGACAATACCTGGGACTAGGAGCTTTCACTATTTTGAGCAAACGCCAGAGATGTTAATAGGTGCAAAAGCTTTGAGTAGTGATGAAGATTTGTGTGTTTCTGCTAGCTTTGTATCTGAAGAAACACTACAGCGCAATTTGTGGTCAATTGTCAAAGTGTAAGGTTATAATGCATGTGCATATAATTCAAAATGGTATGGACTAGTTACCGATGTCCTAGGATTTTTTAAAATTTTATTTATGGCGTTTAGACATCAAAGGCTCAGGCCGGGATAGGGGAGGGGAAAGGATTCGGGAAGGTGTCGGCCAGGGCCTATGTTGAAGGTGCTACCTCGTCAGTTGCCTAGTGTGACTGAGGAAAAACCTGTCAGGATGGTCGGCCGCTGGGATCGAACCCATGACCTCCCGAATGCTACGCCAACGCTCTACCACTGAGCTACGGCAGCTCGGAGATGATGTCCTACGAGATGAAGGATATTGTCAGTTAAGTGTATACACCTTCTTTATTTTATTGGCCTGCAAGGATGGATTCTTGTCTTGTGCCTATAACAAATGTTCTTTGTGCTGTGGATATGGCAACCATGACTGGAAGAACATATATGCTGTCAGCTGCCTCACGTGAATTAGTGGTAACAAAATGGGACAGTTTTGTGTAAACAGACTACTGTCAGTACACTAACTTTTCATTTTAGACATCAGCTTTTTGCAAATCTGTTCTCAATAAGTTTTAAGGTCTACATTTGAATCCTTGTGAATTAAGATTCAAACAAAAAAGAACTCATCAAAATCCTAGCTTCGGCTTAAAAGTTATGAAGAAGAATGTGCTTACAAATGTTGAAATTTTTACTTTTTTGGAATGTTTTGGTTCCTGTGCAGTATGGTGAATGAATAGCAGCACGAGAATGAATAGCTAATTTCAATACGAGAAAAACATAAGCACTCTATCTCAAATATAAAGGAAATTCTAGACATGTTTGTAAATTACTTTGAACTCAAAAACGCCATTCGCGATAGCTTTCACGCAAATGTACCTTAAAATTCAAACCAGTGCACCGATTCTGAAACTATTTGCAGTTTTGAAACCAACAATAAAATTTCTACCAATTTACAAATTTTCATACAGTTCTGAGATGCGCGGGTTTAGGTCCTGGTTGAACTAACGTGAAATGACACCAAGTGATCTATGCCAAAAACTTGTGAATCAGAGACAGAGTAAAGGAAGTTCTTAAAATAGCCTACAATTAGTTACGTGTGCTAGAAATGAAAATTTTGGTGTAACAAACTGTTGGGAGGACAATATTAGAGAAGGCACCTTCGAGAAGTCGGTTTGTGATGAAAACTGGCTTGAGCTTGCTCAGGATAGAATCCTATGGAGAAAGTTTGTTACTGCGGCGATGAACTTGCGAATGTTAGGTAAAATAACAAACTGTGTATGTTAGTTGAATAAAGTCTACTTAACCCAAATTACTCAACCGAGGGTTTAAAAATAGCCTACCTAACGAATTCGATTAAATTTTGGGTTAATTTTACTTAATGTCCCACAAAAAATTAAAACGTATAGGATAAACTTAATATTTCGAACGCGTGCTGAAACTCAAAATACAACGAAGTTTCGAGTCATGGAACTCTGAAATATAAGTGAGCATAAAAACGTAAAGAAAAAAAACTTAAACTGACTTTAACTAACCCGTTTTCGTGGCCTTGAGAGAGTCCGTGAATTTGTAGCAAAACACGTGTCATTCAACGCAGTGACGCAATTAATTTCCTCCGCATTCCGCCATCTTTGTATGTTTTGATCATTCCGAATACGTATTTAACGAAATAATAATGCCACATGGCTTTTCGTAACTCTATTTGGATTGCTGGGTGTGTATGTGTGTGTTCAAAAAGGTGTCAGTATTAATAATTTACAACTAAATGAGTGGTATAGTGTGTACATATGACTAAACAGCTGGCGGACACAAAGTAAAATTTATCCTAATAATTTGATCTAATGTAAGTATGTCACAACAAAAGTTCTGATTTTGCTTTGAAGCTATGAAGGGAGACTGAATAACATAATTCTTTCATTTTGATGGAGTTAGAAGTACAAAAGTAGATAAGAGGAATTGAATTGAATTTTAACGGCCTTTAAGCAACTTTGGCTCAGGTCGGGTGGATGATGATTAGTGAAATTAAGGAAGTGGGAGAACCCTAAAAAATTCCAAGAACACAGCGTCTGTCCACCACAAAGCCCACATGGCACGAGTACGGTTTGAAAAGACCTCCTCAAGCGCCAGAAGTGAGCGCTCTAACCGCTGATCCACCGCGGCCCTACGAAATACAAGCGAGCGCAATAGGACGAATTAAGAAAACATTCAGAGCTAAATGTGCATAATTCCTTCTAGCAAGCCCCTTATCGGTACTGAAAATTGTACAAATTAGTTATTTCCATTCTACGCATAAAGAGGCAAATATTAAGATTTTACCACGTACGTTTGCATTTGTGGATGAAATTGTTGGGGGGAACTATTAGAAAGCTGCAAGTCATCCAACAATCCAAAAGAAGCAACAATGAGTTAATTTTAATTAAAGAATACTTAGATCCAAGGCTTACTGCTGAAATGAACATGTACAGCGTAAAATTGAGTAACAATATGTCAGGAATTTATTCTGATAAGTACCGGTACCTAAAACTCAGTGTGCTTTCGAATTACTTAGCCATATACAAGACGGAATAGTTGAGAACAAGCACTCTACACATCTTCATTGCAAACGACACTCGTATGCTGTGAGATATGGTAACTGGTGCATAAACTTACAACAAAATATAGCTTTAAAATTTCTTTCATGAAATACTACCCTTCTACACAACGCCTAAAAGCGAGCTCTGCCATCGAACACTTTTTACGGCCCTTGTACTAAACTATGTGGTACGGTTATAGAACACTGGCCAGCTCAGGGGAATTGACGGTACCAACATTAAGACAATGTTATTTCTATTGATCATATACAGACAACAGATACAAACTACTTTAAACTCAGCTAACGTAGCATATCGAATCTTAAATCAAAGCTTGAAAGAAGTTAAGAATGCGGTTGAACTACGTTCGCCGGGGCCGCGATTAATTCTTGTAATTAATATTTACGCCATCAAACGAGAGAAATTGTTAGCACTGGTCCGATTAACAGGAAATGAGACGTTTACGAGATATGACTACTTCCGGATTTACGAAATGCAATATACGCTGTCGGAAAATTAGTTTCATTTACCCGGACCCGCAAAGTTAACTCGAAGGAGTTAGGAAATCCGAGTTTCGGAATTCGGACTTTTCAAAAATACATTAAAGAACTCTGAATTCTTGAAATTTTGACATTACGGTGGCATTCTCATTTCGAAATCTTGATCTGTCATTCCGAGACTCCGAATAAACCTAGACCTGAGTCAATTAGTTGTTGAAAATCAGAATCTTTGGGAAGAAAAATTTGATACGTACAAAAAGCTCACAATACATTTTTTTAAAGAAATAAACACAGCTAAAAAGTTTTTTAAATTTTCGATTTTTCGTTTGCCGAAATTACAAAACTAGTATTAATTTCCACTTAGTTTTGTTTACAATAGACAATAATGTTTGATGCTTTTTAGGTTGGTTTGTTTTCTTTTCAAAATTGTTTTACTGTTTTGTATATGATTCATACTTCTGCAAAATTTTAAATACCATTTCTTTTTTTTTCCAATGGATTAAAAAATACCTAATCGAATGAGGTCTACGGATGTTCGGAATGCCAAAGTTTGTGATTTCGCAATGTCGAGAAGCCCGAATTCCGGAATTTCCGAACGCCTCATCTCAGTTCTTCGAGTTAAGTGGAAATATACCGAACATTTTAAAAACTTTGATGCCCCGATTAAATTAAATGTTTTTTTTTTTCCGACAGCGTCCGTTGCATTCCGACTTCCGACGAATTCGACCAGTAACAATCGATTTCTCGTTAATTGAAGACACAATTATTCGTTAAAAAAAAATAGGATTATGAAGCTCACGGTAAACGAAGTTCAACAAAGAATGCAATGACCATACAGTGCTTACAATGGAGCAGTCCTGATTTGATTGGAAACCCGTCTCAAAATCTATGTACAAGGGTTATTTCTGGGTAAATTTATTAACTAACTAATTTTATTTCGACCATTTTTAATAACTTATGACTTCCATCCGTCAAGATTAAACGAACGTAATGTCGTTAAAACCCACGAACGCCCATGCCCAAAGGGGGACTCGAACCCGCGAATGGCGGTAAACGCCCTAGCCCACACGGCTACCTAGGTCGGCAGGGTAGGCTTATCATTGCAGTGTGTTCCATCGAGCTGCTTCATTAACTCTACAAAAGGAAAAAAACAAAGCCGCAAACATCCAAAAACAGGAAACTGGTACCTGAAATGCGATCTAAAATGAAATTAATGTTCCATTGAGAACCTGAAAAAATAAAATCACATACAGAAAATTAACTAACATACTACTAATGACAAAGGTAACCTTATAGGCCTATATATTTGACTGATCACAGTGTTTCATGCAGTATTAAGTTACAAAAGAAATAAGGAAAAAAAAACATTTATACAAAAACATCAATGTCGTTAAATTTCTCGCCAGCTCCCAACCGAATAGCCGTAATTAATAAAATTGCGCCAAACTTGCATAGCACATTCCAATAAGTTTCCAAATGTTTACAACAAAACTTGAATAAACTCAGTTACTTATACCATCATTTACTCAGGTGTAAAATGCAATCACATTGAGAATTAGCATATGGTCATCATGCAAAATTTTATAAAATACTTACTTCTAGCACCCGCAAATTGTTATTCCAGAGAGATGCGGGTGTTTCCTATTACCACTATCTTCTCTCAGTGATAAATCCTCATTATTTCATCCATGTAGGCCATTTAAAGAGTTAATTACACGGCCCTTGCACAACTTCACAACTAGTTAACAAACCATTGCATTCACCAATTGTGATGGATGAAAATGAAATAGATGGCGTTCGGGATGTCCACTTCGCAGACAATTGCGTTCCGAAACAGCGTTTGATGGATTTGCGTCGGAGCAAAATTACCTTTTTTTCTCTATATCTCTCTCTGTTTGGTCCATTTCATATTCATTATCAAATATGTTTGCTACAAGACAAAAAAGTGTCATTGAATTTTCAAATGTTATGCCACTATTATTCTTAAAGTAAATATAATTTAATGTTGGTGGTGCAAAAGTTCCACGGAACAATTATGTAACGTCATTATTATTATTTGTGATCTGCAACACTCATTTCACGTACGAAGCAAAACACTCCATGCACACGTAGAATTTGAAGACGAGTGAGGTTTTATTATTATTATTTATGTGCTTTGTGCTTCCCACCACAGATCCATCTACCTGAAGGAGATGAGAGGAGTGGTTAACGGGTACAAACAGAAAGCTAGAGCCATACTTTTGAAAACAAGGATAAGTATAGTTGCCGAATTTTGGATGCAACAAGGTGGAGGATAACTCTCGAAAGTAAAAACGTGGCTCAGGGCTACCTTCTTGTGGTCTTCCCATTCAGACAGCATCCAACCAAATAAAAGTTAAAATAAGAAAAATGGAACAAAACATCGTCAAATGTAAATAAAGCTCATTTTCTCAAATCGTGAGGACTTGAGATAAGAAAGTTGACAACCCCATGAGTAAAATATCGGTGGGCCAACATCGAACCTTTAGTGACAAAGTCCGCCCAGACGTTGGCCCAAATAATGACCGGATGTTGCACAAAATCCAGAATCCCAGCGTTGGCTACTTTTTCACTGTTTCGACTCACGTAACTGACCGACTGTTTCGAAGCACGACAAGCCAAGTGTTCCGAATCCTTGGGTGTCATAGGAAGCAGCGACCGACGCACGGAGCTGATACGCACAACCACTGCTTCGTTCTACGGGTTGAAATGTTTCGATACACTCGAGGCGTGTTTCATCTTCGTTTAGTTCATATCTTGCTGCCAAGTATATAGTTGGTGCTAGGAAGGGTGGGGTGAGGTTCGTAAACAGAGGAAACATTCTGTTGTCACCTCTTGTGAATTCCGGCTCTTCTGCAGTTTCAAATAGTCCACGACAAGAACCATATGGTAACAATTTTTCACTCAACCACTGAAGGAAAAAAAGGGACGAAAAAAAACTGACCTTTCCATTAAAGGAATTGGTTTCATGTACTCTTCAGAGTCCAGACTCAGAAAATTAGGGGTCTAAAACGAAACGTTGTGCAGTATCAAGATCCGCTATAGTAATCTTAGGGTTCAAATATTTTGATCCTAGGTGTAGTTTGATTTTATTGAGTAACTTCCAGCCACAAACGACGTGTATATAAAGAACTAAGGAAGTGCATAAACCATATTAACATCTCTCAATGGAATTTCTATTTATCTTGTTAAAATATTCTGATGTATGCTTTTCGATTTGTGTACCAACAATTGCTTTATAAGACATTCAACCCCTCCCGCGAAAGAAGTGTCCTTTTTTTTTACTTATGACCTTCTGTCATCTTTGGTTCAGGCCGAGATGGGTTAGATATCTTGCAGAGCTATGAGGCACCACCCTGGTATTCATTCTGTGAAACTCTGGAAGTCCTCAGGGGTGGTTGCCGCAGCCCATAACTGATCCGAAGTCCGCAACGTTACCGCCTGGGCCACGAGGGCTGAGTGGAAATGTCTTGTATTTATTTTAATACTCCTCAGTAACACTACTCAAATAACGCCTGTATAATGAAGAGGTGACTCAGCGCAAGTATGCTCGCCCCTACATTAGGCGAATCCCACTGCGTAAGTGACGTTTGACTCTGTATAGGAATGTACTATAAATAATTTCAGCGGAAAATAATTAAAATATCAATAGGAGGTAGTTGTAACGAGCGGCCGTGGCTCAGCGGTGTTGGCTTAGCATTCAGGAGGTCGTAGGTTCAATCCCAACGTCCGACCATTCTGACACGTTTTTCCTCAGTCACAACAGACTTAACAGGCAAACGACGGGATGGTTCCTTCAACTTACGCCCTGGCTTACACCTACCCTCATCATTTTCCCTTCCCTATCCTGACCTAGTCCTTGAATGCCTAAAGGTCATAAATAAAATTCAAAACTTTCCACGTGTAATGATGAAAACATGTTTCGTTTATGCCATTTTGTAACCGAAGATGGAATTTAGGTTATTCAGATCAAAACCTTTTTCTCTTCCCGTTAAAAGTGGTTTTAAACACGCACAACCAGTTTCAGATATATGCATATAAGGAAATTATTAGGAAAGGAACGCACATAGCAAAATGACGTCCCAGGGATATCTGACGGATCTCCTGGCAAGATATCGGGACGTCCGTAGGACGTCCTGTTTATGTCCCGTTTACATCCATGGGACGTATAGTTATAATTAATCCTTCGTATAACTATACGAAGGCATATCCTTTGCATAGTTATAATTAATTAAATAATAATAATAGTAAGGTCGATTTAATTTATAGAAATTCCAGGTAGGTAATCCCGCACGGCTTTCCGGGGGACATCCAGGGGACCTCCATACGGGATGAACTGTTTGTATTGCCCACAGAGTTATCCCACGGACGTCCTTAGGACATCGCTATGGGAGCAGGACCATTCTGACGGTAATGGGATCTAAATGGGACGTCCCAGGGACGTACTCTGCTATGTGGGAAGAATAGCAATAGCAGTGAGGGCGTTCGAAACCTACATGAAGAGTCGCGAAGGTCCATTTATAGCACCTTTCATGAAGGTACCTTTGGTGGCATTCAGTGCTGTGAGGGATCACTGAATTTGTCCTGTGAATGCCACTGAGAACTTCCGGCTCGCAATGAGCCGACGCCATCTTTGTGAGCAAAGATTTTCGAGCTCACTTGTGAGCCGGTCCTCCCGGAAGTGCGGTTAGTGCGACTGCAATATGGCTTCCACCGGAGAGGACTATAGTGTCACTTACGAATTTAATATTAATTATTACCAAATAACTACAAGTCATAAGGTGCAACTTACAGCATGTAAGACCACATTCATATTTAATAAGTCGTCGATAAAAAACGGTACGGTAACATTTGCCTGACATCTTCCCGACGCGTCATGTTTACTACTCTTTGTGCTGTGCGATATTCAATTGTTCGTGGAACCTCAACCATACGCTTTATAAATTTCAATTGTTTGTTGAGCATAAACGAAATTTGGCCTCCGAAGGATCCGCTGTGAGCACTCACTCACTGGAGATCACTTTCACTGAGCCGCTCACTGCGCTGAATGCAGCCTTTCCGGAAGTTCGGCCATTTAGTTTACCCAGAAGACCGAGTGAGACATGGCAGAAGGACATGGCGATTATAATAGTAAATACGGCGGAAGTCGAAGAGCGTCTCGCGCTAGGAATTGGAGAGGAGAAAATGTAAAGATACATGACCGCACCTAACGTTACCTAACCTCCATTTTGCCATGGTTACTAATTTAAGATTTTGTTCGAAATATGCAAAAAGCAATTATTAATAATAAATATGAGCATATAAAAATATATTTTGAAAAAAAAAAAAGAAAAAGTGTTGACCCGATGGTGGTTTGAACCCGGGACCGTCTTGACCATTCTGCCACGAAGCCGAGTTGGGAAATCTAGGTTTCGTCGTTGTATTTACAGTGGGTAGCATCAGAGCCTGCCAGTATGACGTAGTAGATGATGATGACTTCTGCCGTGTTTACTATCTTAATCCTCAAGTTTCAGAAGGTATGTTACTGTCTGTTTCACCAAAAGAACCCTAGATAAAAATTTTACCATCCGAAGTACCTTTAACATAGTAAATATTGGACAGTATTTTAATGAAAGAAAATAAATTGTATACATATTTTTTTGTCTAGCAGCTGAAATTGTGAAATAAATCCAACTAGTTTTTTTATAACATTTGCACTTCACCGTACTAATATTAAATTCGATTTAATTTTAGTGCAGCTTATAGATTTCACACCTCTAAATCAGAAGTGATGAAACATTTCTATCCAGGGATTCAGTCAGTATTTTTGGTTTGGGGAAGTAAAGCAAAAATTGGAGAGGAACAAGTTGAATTGTTCCATATTTTACAGAGAGTTTTAATCTACATTATGCCACACACTTCCAGTAAAAATTAAGTTAGGGCCGGCTACTTGACAATTCGGGTGTTACATCGCCATTAGGGGATCTGATAAATTCCATGTTTCTATCATTCACTATAGCATATCTATTCTATTATCACCTCACGTTCACCTGGTAATGACTAGGAACCTTGATTATAGCATTTGCATCATTGCATTGCAGATTTTTGCACTATTATCTTAAAGTGAGTTTGAAGGAAATACTCAGGTTGTTCACCCTCATATAGCTACTTTCTCAAGTCCCTACGCATAATAAGTGCGTGATATGTAGGTGTATAGAAAACGAAAAGTTAGAATGCAGTTATCTACATCTCGTAAACTCTTGAGTATTTTACTATACAACGTATTTGAAGATTAGGACAAACAGTAGCACAATGTAGAGTTCAGTGAGTATACAATGTTTCGATAAGATAAGATAAAATTAATTGTATGGGCGGTAACAGCACTATGCGTTACGCCCTTCCCGATACGGGGCAAGCCCCTTATCTTTGTAACATCTAAACACAATGTTTCGAGTAATTGAAGGGTGAAATAAAATTGAAAGGGAGAGGGAGAAACCAGGGACTATTTAGCATCTTGAGCATTGGGGGTAAGCCCATGCAGTGTCTTTTAAACGCCATGTACATCACGTCTACAGGGAAATATCTAACCCTCTTCGCTCTCTCGAGTGAAGTCAGTGTTTTCTTGTGGACGTTCATTCAAAACACAAAGCAGTGTTCGATTTGTCGAGGAGATGTAGGGGATTTTCGCTGGTTCGTGAGTATTCTTTATCACCGATTGTTGATTCCGAATGTCATCCCAACCAGGGATAAAATATTTGTATTTTTACCCATTCAGGTAATATTTTGAAACTTACCAGCAACCACTAGCTTTATGATCACCCCTTCGTAATTTATAGCAAATCGAACCCTGACACGCAATGTCGCCATAGGTATTGCCAATATTGGTTGTCGTTGGCTGGATGACGGCTACGGTTGGCATATTGTTCTCATTTTGCCAACTATTATCCAACATAGGCCCAACTGTAAGTTTCCAACTTAAAGCCAACGGTTGGTGTTGGTCAACCATCCAATTTGGAAGTAAAATGAGTGAAAGTGTTTAATAATCACTGCAACAACAAAATGTGGAATAATATGCTCTAAAGGAATTCTGAAACATTTTCTTCGGTTTTATTTTTAACATTCCGACTTTTCAATTACGATTAAGAACATGCATTCCATGGTTTGACATTATCAGCTTTGTACAAAGGTGTACACTGGATTGTTCAACTCTTACTTCTGTACGTGTGTGTATGTATTTGTTTGTCTAACATTAATGTTCAAGTGTAATAATTATTCATTAAATATATATACTTTGCGTGTGAACTTATTTAAAAGTCAGTGTTCACAGGTGCAAGAAACAACACATAACAGTGACAGAGAACTTTCTTGTCTGCCTAATATGAAGTAAAACCTTCCAGTTATGATGAAAGACCATGTGAATACTGTAGATTGTGCTAAACCACAACAAGAACTTGTTGAAGAAGGCTGACCAAACTGTAAAATTAAGAACAATGAAGTTTCAAGCCTACAAGAAATTATAAATATTCTTACTAGTGACAAAGAACGCCTAGAGAAAAATGTAAAGGACCTACAACAGCAGAAATGGAACACTGAAGAGACAGATGAAACCAATAAATATTGGTCTGAGATAGTAAAGGGGAAACCGCAAAAACTCAAACAGTTTGTTAGAGGAAAAGAAGGTGTTCCACTAAAAAACAGGTTTTCAATGCTTGAGTATGATTGTGTAGACAAGACAAGAAAAGTGTCCGATCCGGATTCAGATACAAGTAAGTGAAATGAAATAACGCGGACGTAGCACCACCACACATGGTTGGTTTAATCTTCTCTCGGCAAACATTACCGCCGAATGTGCAAGGGAAGTTGCTCATTGTAGGGGACAGTCACGGCCGTGGACTTTCTAATAAGTTACACAATAAACTTTGAAACATTTCGGTTTCAGGCTTTATTAAACCGGGAGCAAGACTTGACCAAGTGACCGAATCATGTTTACCTTCCGGAAAAGAAATATCTGCAAAGAATGTCGTTGTGATAACTGCAGGGACAAACGATGTAGGAAGAAATGAGGCACCGCAAGCGTTACAAACTCTAAGAAAGGTGTTATCAAATCTTCAACAAACGAATGTTGTTATTGCTACCATATCATAGCGCTACGACTTAGGGAACTCGGTGAGAATCAACTTTTGGGCCACTCCAAGCTGAGCGATTCGATTGCTACTTCCCTTTCAGTGAGTTTACAGCTCTGTGCGATGTTTTTCTCTCTTGCTTTAATGGTATTCTCCTCTTTCCCTCGGGAGTATTCATATTCACCTTCGGACTTGGTCTCTTTCAGTTCAGAAGAGGACACTTCCTAAGATCGGTGAATACTTTTCGTTGTAAACTAATTTGGTTGTAAAAAAAACCTAGTAGAAAAGACACGACATAAACTACATAAATAATTACGCTGAAAATTATACTAATCTGCCTAAAACTGACTTTTTGGTGCTCACCACTGTAACGTAACTCTAAATAAATAACAGAAAACCAGTTTACCATGTTCTGAGAAGACAGAAAAACTACTCATCTTAAAGGACTTTCATATATATTCCGAGAAGAAGGAAACAATGTATTGGCATATACCCCAACGTAACCATAGTGCAGGATTGAAAACTCAACGAAAATCGCATCGCTCTGCTTGGATTGGCCCAAAAGTTGACTCTCACCCAGCAGATAACCCGAAGGGAGAAAACAAGACGGCCTTGGTCTTGGTCTTTATAACTGCAAACTAGTGGAATAGTTTATAGTGATGCTCCATGTTTAGACATCTTGAACTTGATGATCTTGAAATTGGTGCACCATAATAGATTGGTAACATTTCTTAGTTTACTTTTTACTTTTTTTTTCTTCGCCGTGGAACATTGGGGCTATGTGGATAATATATAAGAGTTTTGTTTGTAAAGTTCAGGTCCATTCATAATCCTGGAAGTCTATTTGGATTGGAATTAGGGTTCAGAAGAAGAGATGATGGGGGAGAGGGCATAGTGAAGAAGGAGTGAAGTAGGTGAAAAAAAGGGGGGGGAGATAATAAGGAGAATTAAATTGATTTGTGGATTTTCCTGAAGAAGCTGTAGATTAGGTAAGCTGATGTAGAAGGCGGAAGAGATAATAGAGATTGCAGAGAGAGAGGTTTAGTAGTTCTGGTTCTGTACAAAGCATTAGTTAATATGACTCTTTGTGAGGAAAATTTGGGACACTCTGTTAAAAGATGTAAGAAAGACTGGGAATGATATCCACACTCGCATTTGGCTTCCAACTTGATCTTGATTCTCGAGAGATGATCGTTTAAGAGAGTGTGGTTGGAGCGGCCTCTTAAAATGGTTTTAAGGACTTGTCTTGGTACACGCATGTTGTGAAACCAAGGTTTTGTAGCATTTTGATCGTAATAGAGTCGAAAGGTAGTAGTACCTGTTTGAATTTCTTCCATAAGGTGGTGAGTCCATTGATCTTTGATTTTTTTCCTACAGCGCGGTAAGAGATCTAGGTAATAAAGATTTGACTGAGTGATGTGGGTTAATTGATGACTGCCCCGCGCGAGTATGCCCGCGTAATCCGGGTGACTCCGGATGAACAAGAAGTGAATGTCTTTTTGGATGCTAAGGTTTAGATGATAAAGCTCTAAGAGGTCATAAATGAGTGGATGCGTTTTAAAGGATTTTTTGTATGTTCGACTCATGGACTGTAGTACTGACTGTGAGTCTGTTAGAATGAGGATTTTTTTTTGCATTTAGAAGGAGTGAATAACCTAAACACTTGAAAAGGGCAAAAGCCTCGCTATAAAAGGAACTAAGGAGGGGGTTTAGAAAACAAGACGGCACTTCCGCTTTAGTACGCCACCATTTTAATTCCAGTGACCTGCGAGTAGACGCCATGGAGGAATAAAAATAGAAGGAGACGCCCAAACATACCCCTACTTCGAAAATAAATTGAAGCCGAAAATGGCCGCCGCCCCGGTTGTATGTATTACGGTCCGCCATATTGCGTATGGAATAAAATTGTAGCAGTGCATTCACAGACATGCAAATAATCAGATCATTCTTTGTGCTTTTCTGTGATTTTTAAAATGGTAATGAGTTGTGTCGCTTTTGGAAACATAAACAGATACAATAAGAAGGGTCCCATTGTCACATTTCACAGGTGAGTGTTAGAGAAAACTTCTGTCGAAATATAAAATGTTGATATAAATTGATGGCATGGAGACAATTAAAAGTGTTTTTCTATGCTTAAGGAGAAGGATTACTGTTCTAATTATTCTCATAGATTTTAAGTAATTACAAGAAAACTGACTAAAGGAAATGTCAGTAGTATTCATTATATTTCATGGAATTTTGGGAATTGTTTTTCGTTATGCAGCTTTCGATGTTCACTGGAAGTTTTGGTTACTCTTTATGTTGAGCTATACAATATTTTATAAATACTGACAAATTATCTGTGCATGTTTGTATTCCTTAACTATAATACCAAACCTTCACGTGTAAATTAAATGTGATTACAATTCAATAATTTGATTTATAGGGTGACCGTATCAATGTTTGACCAAATAAGGAAAATTTCAACGCTAAGCAAGAACTGACGTTTATATAATAGAAAAAAATATACGAAACAAACCATAAGACCACGCAGAATAAATCAAAGAAAAAGCAGCTCGCAATTATTTCATTTAACACGACAACAGACAAATATACTGCTGAAGGTATAGTTGCACAAGTAGTTGACCAGTTTTAGTAGCCAATTGTGAACTACGGTTGTAGCCGTGTAGATCATTGATTCTGATTACTGTAGGTTATTCCTTGAACAATGAAGGATTGCAATAATTAATTATTTTACTGTACCTTCTACTCGATATGCACGGATATCTTGTATTACTTATACTTCTGTCCTCTTATTGTGCGCTTTGCTCTCCCAGATGCCCTTTAAGTTGTTTATTTGATTTTGGGGGTACTGTATTTCCTGATTGCACAACATTTGGGGACTACACTATTAAACCTTATGGAAGTATAAAACGTTCTGTGTTTACTACTATATACAATATAAACTATTATTACTGTTTATGTCTCCCTTATTAGTCGAACACTGGCGACTGGTCCATTACTGGTACGGTCACCATGTAGCTTCGCATGTCATAGACCAGGTGAATGAGAGACTAAATTGTAACAAATCTTTTCGAAATGAACACTGGAACATATTTAACACTTTACGCTTTCGGAATCTTAGAAGCACTGTTATAAACATATGTATCCAGTATGTTAGTATGTTTACATGGTTCACGGGGTAACTTGTAATTTATGGCAGTCAAGAAATGTAAAAATTACAGCATTGGAGCTGTTTAGATTCCCTTGCAGTTGGGCAGACACATGGAGTCTGTTAAACGTCTAATAATAAATATAAAGTGACTAACCCGTTTTCGCTAGTTCGACATTATGTCTAATATAATCTGTATTCTTTTGATCAATTCGAATTTGATTGCCATAACTGCATGTAATTGCGTATCTGTGTATTTATTTGTCATTGTCGTTTTATAATCATTATCAAACAGGATTGTGTATGCTTAATATAAATTAGTGTTGTGGTTACCTCATACCTATGTCACATTCCTTGCATCGATTTCATTGCATTGATCACAATGTACATATCCATGCACTGCGAAGGTCATTGTGAGCGGCCATTAAGGATTGCTCGTCGCACATATTTAAGAGGCTATGCCATCTCGATAAAGTCGATATCGCACGGGAGAAAATTCATGCATAGACACAAAAATAATGCCGAGTAAGCGAAGGTGGGTTAATTAAAGCCAGATTATGTCTCACGCATTGCATCTTGCTATCGCCTTATCGGATACATTCAAATTCCCGTCCTTCTGCTACCGTAAAGATTTCCCTATTCTTCACTGGTCTGCTTTATTTCCCATTAATTCGAGACGGCAGTGCTTACATTTTTCAATATTAACGAATTTAAAAAAAAAACTATTAGTTTACCGCTCTACGGAATTTAATCTGGAATTAATAACTAATTTATCTAAGTTACAGTGTAGGCATTTTTTTCAGGTTTAGAAAATTTTAGTGATATATATATACAAGTTAAACTTACGTATAGCAAGTAAGTATGCAAGTAATAAATGATGGAAAATTTAAAAGGATTGGGAAGGCCTCTGGACAAGGTGAACCAATGGTGATTTGTCATCACCTTCCTCTGGATCAGAAGTGAAGAGAAAAGAGGAACACCCACGCCCTGAACGGATTTTGAACTTATAAAGCTGTTTCGGCCGCGTTCGCAGAAGAATTCCTTAATGTGCACATCTACCTATGTGGCCAGGGGTCTTCCGCAGTTAACGACTACAGATGTCAATATTTTTCATTGTGCAGTGTTTATTTTGCTAGATTTTTTCATTCAACCGCACCTAGAGTTAATTTAAAAGTTGCCTAAAAAACAAATGTAAGTGTAATAACATATGATATAGATTTCATATAAATATTATCTGCATGGTGTACATAAAACAATAGGGATTTCGTGGTTTTCTTCCATACGCAAAATGGCGGATGGCCGCACTGGACGATTGACGGGCGGCCATTTTCAGCTTCAAAATTTGGCAGCTTGGGCGTCTCCTTCTATCTAATTCCTCCAAGATAGACGCACGTGTAACCCCCTTTCCGAATTGGCACTTTATGCTTCGTTACATACCCTTGCTCCGTCGGATGCACCGTCGATGGTTATCCGAATTCCCCCTTCGACGGAGCATTGAAGTGAACGGAGCAACGGAGGACCAGATGGTCACTTGATCCTTCGTTTGGTTGGGCGATGCTGCCATGTTGAAAAAAAAGCTACTAATATTACATGCCAAAATTCCTTCTTCACTTGGGAGATGGGACAAATGTCTAGAATTGATCACGTGTTGCCTGTTAGAATGAACGACGGTGCCGAAGTATTTGAATGTAAGTATTTTAATAGTTTTTAAGATTTGATTTCACATTATGTTATCGATATTGTACCATGTTTTGAGTGATATATCTTCAGGATCATTGAATAATTTTAACTTCGCAATTTGAAAATATTGTTGGTTGGAATTCCGCAATGGACTTCCATGTAGATATTAATAGATGAGAGGGTAACATATGAGTAGTTTATTTAAGTACTAAGATTAAGAACTCTTATAATTATTTGAAATGTTTTATGAACTTCAAACGTAACGCTGTCAAGACTCACAACTTAGGTTATTCATAGATCCTGGTATACCATTATTTAGTGAATTGAATTGAATTTATCTTAAGACCTTTAGGCAACTATGGCTCAAGCCGTATGGATGATGATGGGATGAATTGGTGGAATAAAGAAATTGGGAGGAAACGGGAGCACCCCAAGAAAACCCAAGCACGCCACAAAGCCCACATGGCATGAAGAGGGATCAATCCGACAACCCTTAGCACCAGAGGTGAGCGCTCTACCAACTAAACCAACGTGGCCCTAACATTATTTAGTGATTCATAGTTCATCAGGCGCATTTATCTTTTTAAAACTTCCAGAATAACCTGCAGAATTGTGATCATCCTTCTAATAGCTATCAATCTACGTCTATTGTTATTTAATATATGTGGAATACCCACAAGTATAGGAATTCTACGCCTACATCTATCTGCATCCATGTTGCTTTTTGCCTTATTCACTTCGCATGAAACTACCTTGACTTCGCATTGGCAAATACTCGAGTTACATTACGCGGGGAGGGTTTTCACCTGTTTCCAGACTTGGGTGACATCTGTGGTTAAAATTTTAAACACTTATTTAATTCGGATAAGTGTGCATAACAGAAGTGAACGGGACATAGCATAACAGAACGGAACGGAGGACCTTTGGATTCGGAAAGGAAGTAAGGCTTGGCTGCCGGAGAGAATGGACAGGAGCTTACATGTTGCCAAGTTTCCTCCCCACTCACACACAACTCTCTACTCTCTCCATCTCTCTCCCTCTGTGTGTGTCCCCTCCGTTGTTTGAGTGTGGCAACTGGCAAAATGACGAATCGCGTTTTCGAGACAAGATGTATTGTGTGATGTGATATTCATTTAAATATTTAAGTTGATCAAAGTAATTTTGAAAGCTAACAAACATCGTATTGAAAAATCAGTGATGAACTAAAGTGCTCGACAAATTTGGTTTGACATAAAATTATAACCGATGCGAAACACTTTCAAAAGGACTCGCTGAAAGTCACGGACTGTAAGAAGGGGGAGGGGCCACGAATAACGGTATATTTCTTTTATTATTGTTTTTACAAATTCTCTGTTTTTAAAGAATCTGAATATTTACTAGCATCTAAGGGCTTTTAAACAAGTTAGATGTCTGAGGGATGGCATCCCTCAGCAAACACGTTTCTACGAAAGGACTGGGGAAGATAGTTAACAGAGCCTGTACCGAAAACAGCATCCCTGTTAAGACTTGAAAAAGCTGTCAGAAAGGTCGGGTCGGTATAAGCCTCCGACATATATGGTATATGAGCCTCCTGCCTCCTAAATAAATTAAAGAATAAAACACAGTGGCAGTGAGTTGGTCTACTGTTTCAACGCTGACCAGACGTGTTGGGAGAGGAGAGCCGAAGCTCTCAACTGTGATCGCCACTGTCTTTTATTCACAGCAGCTCCCCAAATGTCCTCACGATGCTGGGTCAACACCGGACCGAACCGGAAATCGAACCCGAGAACGCTCGCACTGAAGTCGAGCGCGCTACCGACTAAGCTATGCTGAAGCAGATGTGAATTATAGACAGCAGCGATCACAGTTGAGAGCTTCTGCTCTCCTCTCCCAACACGTCTGGTCAGC